>JASANE010005957.1:0-53768 GCA_030248225.1 Trileptium ribeirensis | reverse complement strand
CGGAAATTGTCGTTGGGATCTGACAGGGGAAGGTGTGGTGCCGCGCCGCAGGCATTAAACGAACAGGCGGCAAAGGCACCGCAGGCGCCATCACCAACGCCGAAATGGACAGTGCAGCGCCTTCGGCGCTGGGGAGTGGGATGGGGTGCGGCACCTTCGCTACCTATGTCTTTGGCACCTGCGGCGACACAAAGGGCGGTTGGCTGACCAGTAGAGGTGTTGGCCCTTTGCACTACGGAGAGGGGTCCGATGCTTCAGGGGATAACACCTATGCGCATGTATGTTATAGATGTCGAAGGTCTGTCGTATTAGGAGGGGTAGACGGTCGGCGGAGGGACGTCTTTGGGAAGAGACCCCATGGCGTAGACTTACCTCCCCCTACTCACGACCGTTTCCCCCGTCTCCCCTATACGGATGTATGTATTTAGTATCCTGGAAAGTGGTACTAAATAAATACGCTCCAATGGCCAACGCCGCCCATTAATGTAAGATACATGGCTCATCCTAGCTAGTACAACCGTAAAGGTCTAACTAGGCTGTGCAATTCACTTTGTAAGGGATCAACTATGCCAAAACATCGCGAGCTGGATTTGACTGTGTAGCAGAATCCGGAACTATGTGCACAGATTTTAGGGTAAATGATACATCAGGCCTAGCTTTTTTCATAAATGGACGTGGCTCGTGAACCCGTAAACCGATACTACTGATATACCGTTCACAGAATAATGCGATATAAGCAATCGAGCAGCGTCCATAGCTTGTTGCAAACGGTCGATCGCCCACAGTTTATGTTACAAAACAACGCAGCGTCTATAAATCCGCAACAAGCTATTAGTGCGTTATAAAAATCAGCGCAAAAGGAGAGCCGTTTGTAGCTTTAGATACGAACGCTCAGTCGTTTATAGCAATGTTACGAGCACTGAAGTGCTAAGAAATCCAGAAAACCATATCTATTTAAACTTTTTTCACGAGCAAACAAATCGATTAGCCATTTTTGAGCAAAACAAACCAAGTGGAACCTATAAAATTCAAAAAGAACCCGCTTAAATATTAGGACTCGTTCTTACCTCTAACTCAATATTATCTGCGTTGCGCTGTGGCGAAGTAAATTTGTGATCCATTTTCAGATGTGGATGAATGTGAGCGAAATCTGCATACATGTCTTCCTGGTCAGCGGTGTGTTAATTTGGTAGGAAGCTATCGTTGTCAGTGCCCGGTTGGATATATATTTGATGAATCGACTAAACGATGCGAAGGTGAGACATGTATTTAAAAGTGGAACCGCTCGCAGAGCCATGTAACCTTTAAAACATAAACGACTGAAGAAAAAATGAAACCTTTTTTGGCGTGCCCAGACATATGGAAGTGATAAAGTTGGAAAGTGACCACTGCCGAGGAGAAACAAAGCAAAGTTCACGGCGTCCAGTGTTACATGTGGTTCCATGCATTTGATCGTTTACAACCGAACACCGGCTAAAGGCAGCATAAAAGTCTCCCCCTAACAGCAGCGCGTTTTCGAAACATATATATGCTTCAAAATATATGTTTCCTCTTCAATAAATTACTTCAAGCGTCTATCTTGTACTTGTTCATTGTACAAAAATGAACGGAAACATATAGATATAATTAAAACCATTCTCTGAATAACTTTATTCCTTGCAGTAAAATCCAAACTACTCGAAAACTATAGTAAAACAACCCGTTAAAGAGAGAAATTACAGAAATAAAACTGCACACAATTCTCCTCAAGAACATGATTTGTATATTAATAGATCCTGTACGGTAGAGTGAGTCTTGTAGTTATCTATCATGGGTTCTTAATAACCGATATCGTAATATTCTGGTTACCCGTCTGCACAAGGTGTCCACATTTTAATGATTAGTAAACATACTTCATGGTTTCATTGTCCATATGCACGTGTAGCGCACAAATTTATAAGTCTATACGCAATTTAGGCATTAATAGAAGCTTTGAACTGGCCTTTTCAGTATAATTTGTTGGCAACAGTGGTATATTTTAATTAAATTATCAAATATTAACTCATAAATTTCTAAAAATATTATAGACATTGCCTATCTAGATTATTGCAGAGGAAGCCGATGTTGGTCCTAAACAAAATTTCAGCTTTAGTACATGAAATTCGAAAAAATACGGCAATTTGTTATAAAGCTGCAGCCTGACAGAAAAAGGGCAATGTAACAATGCAATTGATATGAAGCGAATGTAGTAGCGAATTTTCTCAAATTGTTGTCAACGAAGTGAAATGAATTTGACGTCTGTTTTACGCATAGCTCCTGGGCTGATCGACTTTCACTTTTTTATCTGACGTAGATTCGTATATAATTGTACATACAGCTTTGCGTTTTTGCTGCTCCAATGATTGGCCTTAGAAAACTGAGCACAATCGGCAGGTGTGAAGGTTTACCTATATAGTTTTTGTATAAACATTCTAATGGGTGTGAAGCTACAAATTATTCCCATAGACATAGGGTAAAAACTAATAACAACGGAATCATGTCATAGAAAGATGCAACCTGCTTATACACACTTTTTCAGTCGCAGCACTGCTTTTCTAACAAAGAAGCAGCATGAAGAATTACCTAAGAAAAGTAATCGTAATGATTAACTTATTACTAATGGCATTCGTCGACAATACTACCTGACGCAGATATTTACCCACACTGCTACACAACCAGCCGTCTTAAATAAAATGATTCTCGCTTAGGGATATTGTGAAATTAGTCGAACTCCGTTACATCATCTTTACCAACTTACCTAGTGCACAAACCAATTAGGTTGTCGAACGAATACCCACTACCACAGCCTTTTAGGTAGCACCGAACAAAGGAAACGAACTCTCCAAGCTTTTAAACAGCGCTCAGTAAAGAGAACAATTTAGTCATTTCGATGTCAGCGTCCACTGACCATTAAACGGAGCCACGAATTTGTTACTAAAGAAAATAGCATGGCTATTTCGACAGTGGCTGTTAAAAACAATCGCGAAGTTTTCGGGACATCGCACACTAAACGGGCTAGTGTCCCCATTTTATGGAGCTAACTAATCAAAAGTTCGTAAATATATAAATTTTTGGTCATTGCTGGAAGAATATAATCGTGGTCTGCTTTAGAAAAATTCTGACAATGACCGTCTGTATTCGTCGTGTAATTGTTTTTCCAGGCCTTTGAAGGTTTTACTTAATTAAAAACCTCACTTTCTTGTCTAGCCCATCCACACTTTCTCAGTGTGCCTTAGCGCGCGACTACCTAGTACTGTGTAGCTTCAATCATGATCTGTTTTTGAAAAGTTCTGACAATGACCGTCTGTATTTGTCGTGTAATTGTCTTTCCAGGCCTTTGAAGGTTTTTACTTAATTAAAAATCTCACTTTCTTGTCTAGCCCATCCACACTTTCTCAATGTGCCTTAGTGCGCGACTACCTAGTGCTGTGTAGCTTCAATCATGATCTGTTTTTGAAAAGTTCTGACAATGACCGTCTGTGTTTGTTGTGTAATTGTCTTTCCAGGCCTTTGAAGGTTTTTACTTAATTAAAAATCTCACTTTCTTGTCTAGCCCCTCCGCACTTTTTCAGTGTGCCTTAGCCTCGCGAGTACATTAATACCGTGTAGCTTCATATTTATTTATTTTATTCAAATAGTGCCAATCATATTATTCCTAAAATTTATATTTTAGGGTTTGAATTCCCTCCGTACCTGTATAAGCAAAGTAAACAGCTTAAAATTCACGCGAAAACAATTTTTCAAAGTTGTGGTTCAATTAAAATAGTGATACTGCCTCCCATTGTCAGGCGTTTCATAGTATATTGAAACAGAGCTAGTTTAACAAGCGGAGTTTCCACTGATGACGCTTGCGGGAGAACTGTGTAAATTTCTAATTTATTTGTTTCTGTTATTCATAACTCATCCTCGGATGGACGGATTTCAATTTTTTATTCGATAACAGAAGTGATGAGGATGTGTCCTTTAGTTGAGCGCGAACAGCTGCGACCCCATCTTCAGGTTCGAAAAAGCAACGAACAGGTATTTAATGGTTCTTTGTCAAATCTGCACATACTTTATCAGTTTTTCGCAGCTCATATCACGCGACACAGGATTCGTGGAGAATTAACAGATTCGCGGCACCAATATGCAGAATTAGCTCAAAAAATAAAAGACTTATTGCTGAATATGACTTTTTAATGGAACCACTCTCTGGGCCGCTGTAGGGCCGAATATGGTTCGTCGACCCTTTGCCAGAAATAGCGATTTTTAAATTTTCGGCCTGTTATTTTTATCTTACAATGAACGCGTATTAGGGTATCGAGCACGCTGGATACGCTCGTTTTGCTATATAGAGCCCAACATGAGCACATTATACTTTTTAGGGGTTTCAAGGGTTTTAAGGTCGACGTACCCTATTCGCAAAATATAGTGAATTTTTAATTTTTTGGTTGTGTATTGCGTGCGGGGCACCAAGAGTGGCTTATATAGGTTTTTTGGTACGCTGAACACGATGGTTTGGTTATTTAGAGTCTAATACGAACATTTCCTTCCTTTTGAGATATTCTCAATGGGTTTAGGGTCCATGAACACGATCGCCATAATACATGTATGTCTTCAGTATATTGGTTATGTATTTTGTACAGGGCATGGCGAATGTTCTATGAATAGATTTTTCGGTACGCTGGATACGATAGTTTGCTTATCTAAAAACTAGCACGAATACTTCGTGCCTTTTCAGTTGTTTTCGGTTGGTTTATAGTTGACGAGGTCTTAAGGTTCAGGGATCAGGCTTACAGGGGTTTTAGTGTAGTATATGCATCAAACAAAAAGCCTGTTACAAGTGATTACACAAAATTATCAGTCACTAAAACCTGTTATAAGTTTCACTGTCGCTTGCGAGTTACTGGTTGAAATTTCGACATTGGTTTTTCAATTTTTGCTTTTGAAATTGGAATATTATACGTTTATAAAATTCCGCTACTGCGTAGTTTCTATATTTAATCACTGCGCGACAACGGAATGTGAATAGAAAATGGACTACAAGTATAGTAAATATATGTATTATCCTATTTAGTATTTCGAAAATAAGATTATTCACAAGTTTCTAGAGTGCTTCATCCCATCTGTTTATAGCGCAACAGTTAATTGCGCTACAACAAAATTACGATACAGAAAAAACCGCCGCAACCAGAAATTTGAAATTAACCTTAGTTTTTAAATCGAATAATTAGCAATACTAACAAGGCCCGTCGTCGACATAGTGGGTGGGGTCCATGGTTCTGGCAGCGGTTGCACAGATGATGGGAGGGGTCAGTCACAGAGGGTAGCCCGAAATTTTTCCCCATAGTTTTGCCCCTTCAATTGCTAAAATTTTTAGAGCGCAGGAGGCGGCAGTGCCCACAGTTCAATATGGATTAGGTAGCACAGCGCTTAAGTAGTAACTCCTTAACCATCTATGGCACCCACACTTTTAATGCCTGCGTTTGTTCGTCAATAAGCAGTTGCGTTACGAAACGGGAAGTATACTGTACGTTTGAGCCTTTGTTACTGATCGGTCGAAAGATCCGATCATTAGCTCGGTCGGACATATGTCAATGACGAGTGCACGTGGCCTGAAAGACAACTCTTGTTGTAGATTCATTGCAGATGCGTACGTTTCTTATTAGCACATAAAATTCCAATTAATTCAGTACCTTAACGGGTAAAATTTTCAGCAGTTCATGTTGATATAAAAAACCAAGAAGCTGTAAACATACGCTGTATATAACCATGAGTCGATAGTAGATCTGAACAGTGTCACATTCTTTAGCAGAGCGGATCATCAGCGACTCTTGATATATCTATATATACAAGCAATTTACATGTCAGTGCTATAATTTTAAGATGAAGATGAATGCACAAAGTTCGATGGCGCTGTATGCTCGATTTATGGCAGCTGTACGAATACAATTGGTTCGTTTCAGTGTTCATGTCGCGATGGCTTTGTGTTAAACGCTGATGGAAGAGCATGTGATGGTACGATACTATTTGCAAAATAACAGCGAATTTGACTAGTTATAGCAGCCACAGAAAGTGGGGCTGGGGGCGCAGCGCCGTCCGCAGATTTTTGGTCGTAGTGCTAAAGGGCGCCCATGAACTACACAAATTTGGGCGCCCAGTTCAAAAGTATAAGATGTTTAGCAAGATGTACTGATTTTTAACGTGCGCTTTCTACCACCGAGACAGAACAGTTCACGGGTCTCTGAAATATATGACGGACTTGCTTTCCTTGCACCATTGATGCGGCCTAGGTAACCCCGAGGGGCAATAAGTTATAAAAATAAGAACAGCTTATAGCTGTGGGTTCGTTGGGCGGAACCCCGACGTTAGGCCTAGGCTTAGTGTATTTCTCATACAAAGACCTAAGCTTAGGCTAAGACTAAGGCTTAGGCTTGGTATATCAAGAACGGTATGGCATGCATGACACTTTGATCCCTCAGTATTACATTCGTCATTGATACTGTCAGCATGTATATAATACCAATATGCAGTTTTATATATTAAAAACTGGCTGGACAGGCATGATTAAAAATTCCATGATCTTAATTCGAATGTTGTCAACTATAGTTAAAAACGAACAGTTTATAGAGGGGGATTCGAGGGGCGGCCATTCGACTAAGGCATAGTGTATGTCTCATATAAGGGCCTAGGCTTGAACTAAGACCAAGCATTAAGATCAGTATATCAAGAATGGTATTGTTTGCATTACACTTTCGACCATCAGTATTTTGCTATAATAAACGTCAAATATATCAGGTTTACCACTAAATTATACACTATTTATTCATTGTTTAATTTGTAGCTTAAAGTGATTGTCTTGAGGTGACAATGAGAAGCAGCTTATAGCAGCTTATTGGAATAAAATAAAGAGACGCCGTATGTTACACCTAGTGCAATGCATATTGGCATATGCTACAGTTACAATTGTATCCTGTATGCACAGAGCACGCTTCAACAAATGACTTACTTTTCACGCTTTCTTAAACGTAAAAAAATTGCAGTAAAGCAAAAGAAATTGGGCATCACAGTTAGTCGTGCATGAATTCATAACTGATGCCTTGACGATTTAAGAGTTTACAATTCTGTCAACAGATTCCTCTGTAACGTTGTTTTTACTATATTTCTCAAAACAGCAAAAATTAAATCACAAATCTGGGATCACACTAGTACATAATCGTCGACGTTTTGGGCTGGGTAATTATCAACCGGATTATAGTAAACACATTCCAGACGTAAACGAATGCGAAATAGGAGAAGCCCGCTGTGCTCAACGTTGCGTAAATATTCCTGGATCATATCAATGTATTTGCAATCCTGGTTATACAGTCGGTTTGGATGGATTTGATTGCGAAGGTATGCAGCGTAACTCATTCAATTTCATGTGTAGTAGCAGTATCTCTTACTTTTTACTGCTCGAATTAATATGCCTTCCGTGCAATATTTAGGAAAATCTCGAGCGGGAGCTAGAAATTAAAAACCGATTGTTAGGCCACAAGGGGCTCATGCAAGCCACAGAGCTATCTAGGAGTTGTTACTCGGTTTCAAAGAACCTTGCAAAGCGAGCGAATAACAAGCAGGTGCAATCAATCTAGCATTACGCAACAACTCAGTTGCCGGAGCTATTCTCACTGTTCCCGTCAAGTATCCGTTTTGGTATCACTTACCATTAATGGGCTAAGAGATGACATATTTATTAAGCTTGCATGTTCGATGCTTTAGCGATACTAATGCTCGAAGTCTACTTTAAACATGAATGGTCGAATTATGATGTAACCTACTAAGCATTTACAATAACAGGTATCGTTACACATTGTCTACCTTAAGGGTTTCGAGAGCTTCTGGTATATATTTTTGAACAAGAAGAACTAATTTTAACCCGTTCATGCGAGAGTTACCCTAAGTTTCCATGCATTGCATATAGCCTCGATTACATTTTTGCCCAATGGTACATTTGACTTGTTTCGTTTGATTGAGAGCCTCGTACACTAGGGCCAAAGCTATTCAAGAACCGTTTCTTGGTTCCTTGAAAGCTTTCGCAATGCGATAAAATGACGCAAGTGCAAACGTTCGCTACACGGCAAATTCTGTTAGTACAACACTTCCCAATATAGGTTGTTGAAATTGTGTAACTTTATGCTCTAAAGCATTAGTCTAGCGATACGCTTAATTTTATTAAATCCAGGCTGAAGTTTGTTACATATTTGCTAAATAAAGCAAAACTGTAAAACCAAATTGGATTGTAATTAAATGGAATGTTTTCATTGTTCTCGCCTGGCAAGATCTGATTCACATTTATATCTCCTAGCATACAAAGTGAACATATTATTAGTCGTCACAGCTTAAAAAATCAGGTTGAAATCTCGCATGATGCGCGCTTTAAGAACATTATGAGTTGAAAATGCAAGATCCTGTTTTTTGGCAGCAGGCAGAACGCCAAAGAAAATATATATATTATGGTAATCATAAATTTAATGGGTTTAATAACGCTTATGTATATACATTTGGAGCGTTTACAGAATGCAGAACATATTTTCAACCAACATCAATGCGAGTGTATTGCAGATGGCATGCATAAATTGCTAATCTCTAAGCATGACATGACAAAAATTAGTTATAGAAAGTTTCTTGTGATTGTGGTAAGTTCATGTTGCATGCGTTTTCAATAAGTAATTGAGGCTATAGATTCGGTAAAACGTAATATTTCGGCAAAGGATTAACAGTGAAAGTAGCTATTTGGCATACAGTTTGTGAATCATGATCTCGTATGTAAATTAGTCTGATTTATGTTTACTAAATATAATTCGAAGTTCTACTGGTGTGAATATCACAGGCGTGGAAGTTTCGTAGATTTAATATGTGCCGCCAATATGCCTGAATATGTTTCAATTTGGGCTTAGTTGTTTGTTTCATTACAATTCCAAAATAGTCATGTTGTCGATTTTATTCAACACCTGTACATGGCAGTCGCACCGTAGTTACAATCAATAATCTCGGAATTGAAAATGTTCGTTTCCTGACGTAATCTTACAATATCTGTTAATTAGCAATTGGCTTTTTACAAACTAATTTTTTCTGAAAACCGGCTGTTCTACTATTGTAAGTTTTATCATCGAGCCTTCCAACGTTGGTTCCAAAATTATGAATCTCGGTTTCTAGCTGAACGCAAAAGGAAATACATAATAACATTATTGATTATTGATACATGACTAATAATATTTTATAGCAAACTAATTATACCTATCTATACTTAGATATATTAAACTGAAAAATTATTTTACATTGTATGTTTACGAAGTCGAAAGAATGTTTGCCCCAAGTAAGTTTGAGGATCCCTACGTTGTAACTTTAAAAATGACAGCATGGTGGTTTCGCTATGGGAAGCGGCACTCTTCAGCCTTTAGTCTTAGGCTTACTCTAAGACTCGTAGTAGGATCTAAGCTTAGGCTTAGGCTAATGCTTATGAATTCGCCATGTGGCTTCGGAGAACTTCGAACATGATACGACAAACGCTAAACACCTCAAAAGCGTCGTCGGATATTAGTTAAGGTTGAATATTTATATGAAACAAAATTTATATTATATTTAGATTTGGCTTTACACCAGCTGGTCAGGTAAACTATTTGAGGGTCCCAAGAAAGTATCTACATTTATTTGGTATCCTCAAAGAAGACACAAATTTAGTCCAAAGTCCAAAATGAGCAGCAATGTTCAGCCACAATTCTTGAAATTTTTTTACAGATTTCTAACGGGATTTCACTGCCAGTAATTAGTAGATAAACATTACTTGTAATTTCATCACAATTATAGCAGCGCAATTGTTTCCGTTTTACAAATGGTTATTAATGTTATAGCACAAACTGCAAGTTTCGGATCTTTTTCCTTTAGGCCAACACCTCCAAACTCCAAATTCGTCAATATTGAAGATACAGCGGTACATTTGATGCCATTTGTCTCAGCTCGAAGATGCCGCTCATAAACATTTTTTTACGATTTTTATATTAAAAATGGCAACCGTAAACATTAAAATTTTTTCTATAATTTTATAAACCATTGTAAGCGCATTCACAAGTTGAGTTCAACAGTATCAAAGTCTTATGAATCCGGTGATTGACTAACTAATTTTACGGTTTGACGTAATATTAATGTGTAATCCCTTAATGCTAAGCCTAAGCCTGGCTCACTAATCAGTAAAATAATTCAGCTGACTTTGGCACTATTCGACTCCTCCCGCAATACGGTACCAATATCTATAATTTTATCTATTGATAAAAAATCGGAAAACCAAAAAATATAAAAAATATCTTAACCACATAGCCGAGCTGATGCGAACAGTGCCAAAACAAATTGCATCTTCAAAATTGACTATTTCAGGCTGGAGAGGTAGCTATTGAAGAAAAACCCCCAAAATTCTATATCAGCACACTAGAGAACAACACAATTTTATGATGATTTTTTATTTAGATATAAACGAATGTGTACTTTGGGGTGGCCGTGGGGGTTCGCTGTGCATGGGTAATTGTATCAACACTCCGGGATCATATCGTTGCGATTGTCCAGCTGGCTACGTTCTCGAAGACGACGGCAGAACATGTACAGGTGAGATATTGCTTGAATTATAGCATTTTAGCCACCAATCAATTTGCGACATCTGTAAGTAAATTGATTATATAGTATTATTTGCATAGAAAGCAGTTTACATCATGTCAAATATACATCTGCACGAGCGATGATGCAATACTGAATACTACATTTTAGCGATACTGATGGATTTAGCAATAAGTAGTATTCATTTTTTGTTGATAGAATGAGCTAAAATATCTCTCTTGTACGAAATGTGCAATCATACTATATCTGTTTTGCCTAATCTGTTTCAATTTTGAACTATTTCACGCTTTTAACAGGGTAACACCCATTTATGAGATACGGTGTGTATAGCTACGGGGGTAAGTTACCTAAATTAATTAATTGCGTTTAACAGGATCTAACCATCTAATTAATTGCGTTGTCGGCGGGCTGGCCAATATGTTGCAAAAATCACCTTCTTGGGAAGCCGAAGGCCTACCTACCCCAGATGCAACCGCTATCGCTCCTGGGACTTCGGACCGCGTACATGTATACGATTGCACTAAACGTACCGAAACAGCGGTATATATACCGTCCTGATTGCCTTGAAAGCAATGTATCCGAACCAATCACCTGAAGACAGAATATTTTCTGGAAAACTTGGGTTCGCTAGCCAATAACCCTTAGAAAACCAGCGAAAAGGCATGGAATATTCACGCTGAACTTTAGATATTTTAACCATACTTTTGCAGTGCCGAATACCCTATATATAGACCAGCCTTGATACTCTTTAAGCAATACGTAGCCAAACAAATGAAGACAGACTACATAATGGAAATCGGGCTGATCGATCAAGTCATGCCTCAAGACCAGAGAGTTGTAGTCGTAATCTGGTTTCAGAAAAAGGGGGATAAATCTCTTTGCGAAAACTAGAGTGGTATTTCGCTGCTAAGCACAGCTTTCAAAGTTAGAAGCTGACATAAATAATCGATTCAAACAATTTAATTTCGTGAGCGATTTACACAGGATGACCAGTGTAGGTTTTGATCCCGTCGCAGCATAAGCGCGCGATCAGAGTACTCTTATAACTATAACAGTGTTCAGTGCGGGCACACGGGCAAATGTCCGATCCGTTTAATGCCAAATTTGACGTAAAACAGGGGACCATATTATCACCAACGCTATTAAACTTCGCCGTTGACTTGATCATGCGTTAGGCACGACTTATACTAACAGAGTAGTCGTCGGAGAAGACGGGGAAGGTCAACTGACGCATCTTATTCCACAGTATCGTAGTATTAGCCGAATCGACAACCGGATTACAGTCTGTGCAGACTAGAATTAGCCTAACCAGTGAACGAATAGGAGTCCGAGTAATTAACACAAAAATCAAGACCATGAGTTGCTGCATACCCACAGTACCTACGGTATAACCCGGAAACAGTGCCACAGAGACCGTACAATACTTTTGCATTTTGGGAAGACAAATCACTGGCACCCGCTTTTCCGAGACCTAAATCACCGCGAGAATACGAAAAGTCAGGTCCGCCTTTTAAAACCTAAGACGACTGTGGCTGACATCGACGGTGACTGTTAAGTTAAAGATCTATATATGCAATACAGTCGTAAGACTTATCGTATTGTCAGACCTATCTTATTGCATGACCTATCTTAATCTAAAAAAGCAATTTACACCAACTAGACGTCTTCGAGAATTTCTGCCGCCGTGGATAAAGGACGAAGGGCTACGGAGGCGCGCCGATCATACCGTCTCGTCGCCTATGCGCAGAAATGCACCGGTTTGCACCTAGCAGGTCCTGTACAACGGACGGCACTAGTCAGGTCGCCGCGGTGGTTACCAATGTTGACCGCTCGTCTAAACTGGTCACGCAATCGTGGCCGACCACTCACAGCATGAAAACAACAAATCGTTGCAGATGCTGAATCGCGCCTTCATGGGGCATTCTATCAGAGCTGGCGAAACGATCCAATTGGAGTTGCGGCCGCTTCGCATCCGACAGGGACGTGTGGCGAGCAGTTGCTGACATGCACGCACCCTACATCAGCAGGGTCAGACAAATCATATTTATCTATATGTATGATGCGGGCGGCTACTACATAAACATATATATATGAATATACATGTATTTAAATATTAACAAGCTGTATATAAAACATGTTGATATATAATTCATATGATATACACATACACATACTATATGTACTATGAATTCCTGATATACCAATGAACCACGATACCAAAGCAAAATGCTAAATACGCAACATGTTGAATCCACAATCGGTATTCCTCGATCCTCGATCCTGGCTCTGGTCTAGGACCCAACTATCTCCTATATACTGCTGGTATCAGCAATGATGTATGATTTCTTTTGCAGTTGTTTCAGCTTTTAATGATTGATCATCTACTTTAAAATTGAAGCTTGAAGATGAAAAATATTCCCTTAAATTTTGTGGGCGCTCAATAGAACTCACAAATTGGAAAATCTATATGTGCTGCTAAACTCGATGCACCCAATATTTTCTAGGTGCGGGCCATAATACACAGTAATTACCCAGTTATTTGAAAATTTGTGGCCGCTAATAAATTGCATTCACCTAGTAATTTTGCAGGTTCAATGAAGAGCCAGTAGTTTTAATTTTTGTGGGATAAATCTTATCCTTATACTTCAGTTTAAAAGCAGACCATATATGAGAAAACCGTGAAAAAACTCCTTTGCTTCTAGCAAAACCTAAAGAAAATATGACTGCTTATTGTCGTACTGGCCTATAATAGTAACTGACACGATTTAAGTTTAACAAGAAATTTTACTTAGCAATAATGTTAATATATATAACTATTCTGCGTGCTTTTTTCCCACAAAAAGTAGATCTAAAATTCGATTTGAGCACTTGAAATCATACACCCAATGCTCTTGGTTATTATTTCAAGTAATATTTAAGATTATAAGTTTTTAATACCTTGAATAGGAGCGGGTCGACGCGTCAAAACAGTATGCAGTTTTAATCAGTTCTGTCCGAAAACCATTTATGTGAACCATTATATATAATTTTAGATATCGATGAATGCTCTGAAGGTCGCTGTGTTGGTGACGATCGAATATGTGTCAATATTCTAGGCGGATTTCGATGCAATCAAATTGTTTGCCCTCAAGATTATGTTCGCGATACTCGACACCGAAAGTTAGTTTGAAAGCAATTATTTTGAAAAATTTGTTTAATACAATTTTCGTCAAATATCGTGTTGTAGTGTCGTTTCGCTTTTTGTAGCAATGAACGGCTGGACTGGAAATTTATTTACTAACAAATCTAAAACTGAACTCATATTTTGCGTATCATAACAGCTGTTTCGACGTTATTATTGCTGGCTCTACAAACAAATAAGTAACTTAAGTACTACTTTTGGGGTGTTAGTGCTGGAGTACGCAAAGGCTACAATAAAAAATGGGTCAAGTTCCTTTGTGTGCTGGAAAACAAGTCAATGATACTGACTAAACAGTAACATATCAGTTTTAAGATGAATGTATAGATAATTGGCGGCACTGACTGATTTTCGTTCCGGTAAAGAGTTAATATTTCCCTCTAACAATCTTACTGTCTCTGTAGCAGTGGGCCTGAAATAGGGATCCATGTTTTAGAGGTAGGAGGGGCTTCAACTTGTTCGTTGTTTTCTGCGTGTTGTGAGAGTTTGGCTTTTTAGTTTATTAGTTTTGAACAAAAAAGCTTGGCCATTCAATTATTCGTTATTCAATAATTTTGTTAGCGATTGTGTACTACTTTATGCAGTTTGTATCATTTGCAATAAGTGTGCCGTGACTTGTGGTGTTTTTGTTAATATAGCTTCACTGGCAACGCCGTGACTCAACTAACACTCCTAAGGTTTACAAAACTGCGTTGGTGCATAAACTGCTTATCACAACCACAAGCGTGTAGATATAGCTAGAAACTGACATTAACTATAACGAATTTCTCTATAAGAGCAATATGTTTTGTGCCAAAAATTATGATGCTAAATGCTAGTATTGGAAATTTGATTTTATATCAAAATAGCAACGATATTGAAATCTTTATGCCGTACCAAATCTTAACGAACGACTTGCTTAACTTACGAGTCTTGTAAAAGTCGTTGATATTGCAGAAAGCACCGGTTAAGAAACTCGGTACAGTGAGTAAAAATGCCTGTGACGTACAACGTTAGGTCATGTGCTTTTCTCACACCCACCTTGACGTTTCATAATGTGAGATATTTTGCTCGTTTCAATATTATATACTAGACAGTACATCTGAATCTTTTGGTTGACAGGCGCAGTGTCCATGAAAAAAGTTGAGTGTTGGAAATTTTTGAAAATCAAAGCGCAGTTAGCTAATTAATAACAACATAAGGTACACAGTTTTTTTATAAACAATATAGCAGTTTCAAATTTGGATTTTAAAGTTGTACTGGTGCTCCGTTGAACCTACTAAGAATAGACTATTGTGGGCTTCTAGTCATAGGAATCGGGCTTTCGTTTTGTGCAGTTTCAGACTTATAGAGTTATCACACCTTTGTCAAGCACATTAAACAAACGCAATAGTAGTGCCCGAATTAATGTTCGTTGTGAGCTAACGTTTTCCATCCAGCGGTTGCAAAATACTTTACTATCTGCTACATATCCTTGTTATGTGTGAAGCTGCTGCTACATATGCGAAATGTTACAAAATGGTTAACGTTTATTATCAACCAGAGGTTGTATTAAATCTGAGAGATATATTTAAGTGTCTAATAAGTAGTCTGAACAGCACTAAATAGCAAAACTTTGCACATCTTATACCTCACAATCGCGGGTTTCTAACTGGCTCCATTCAAAGCTTTTAAGATTGTCAAGCTTGAAAATTTGGCACCGTAGTAGCAATTTACCACATAAAGTACTATAATGCTATATAACTATACTCTTTACAATACCCTGCACTATATCTACAAAACGAGCCGCCAACTGACACTGTAAGCTTTTCTGGTTCTAATCCCTACCTTGGAAATATCGCTCACTTGGATTCTCGTTTCGTTTGCCTGTGTTTTTACTTTCGTAATGTTTAATTCACATCTCGATGTAACCTTTTAAACATCATTCCGGTAATTTTCAGTGCATAAAATATACAAAAAAGCTTTTGATATAGCCGAAATAGATATTAACTACCTCGGTAAGCTGAGGCGAATTTTACCGAAGTTATCGTAGTACCTTCAAAATTGCCCAATTTGGGCTGGCGATAGGAGTGGGAGGTAAAGGAAAGAATTCTTGGTTCGGACATTAAAAGGTCAGACAACATTATCCTTAGAACCACGAAGATGTCAACGTTGCCATTTGTATATATTTTCCATATAATAGCATTAATGCAGTTGTGTGTTGTGAATTAATTATAGTTAGTTAAATGCTTTCGGTGCTTCATATTAAAAACATTTTTGTTGTTGGATTTTTATTTCAGCAAATGCAACCGTGCCTCAGCGCTATGTAATTTAGGTGATAACGATTGTCTGTCGAAGCCACTATCGCTGTCTTATTCGTATGCGGCTTTGCCACACAAACTAAACTTTGCTTCATACGGACTTGCAGCAATTCCATTGTTCACACTGAAAGGCCCCCAAATGCCAGCTTCTACTGTAAGCTTTGAGCTCGTTATGCGTGCTGTTAGAAGCGAAAATTTCACTTTAAATACTGGAGATACGTTGCAAAGCGAAAACGCTACTGGAAGTAGACTATCGAGGCAACTGAGAAATCATGTGCAGTTGCTATCCTACGACAAACTAGCAACACGTAATAGCTTTTCTCTTCAAAAAGGTGATGATATAAACTCAGCAGTTATCGCAATCAAAGAACCATTGCCTGGTCCACAAACGATTGATTTGGAGCTTATTATGAAAGTCTTTCATGCAACAATATTTGCCGGGAAGGCCAAAGCACACTTAAAAGTGTACGTTTCGCAATATTCAGAAGAGCGAAATACAGCCGAAGTTTAAGACGTTGAGTTTAAATGTGTCATAGGTGTGGAACATCCTTTGGCGTAGGGGGAGTCGATCTCGTGGGGGTCCTCAGAGGGGTGGTCGTCGGTTAGATATATTGCGACTCATAATTTTCTTCCAATTTTTGTCAATTTCTCCTATATTTCACCAATTTTGCCCCAGTTGAAGCCACTTTTCACCGTATTTTTGCCAATTTTGGCGGGAATGTTTCGTGCGCCTTCGGTGCTTGGCGGGATGTGGCGGTGTTGTGTGGTGCAGAGCTTTCGGAGGGGGTGTGCAGGGGGACTGACCGTGAGGTACGACCCTGAGGGGTAACAACCCTACCCCATATCGACACTTATGCTACATATATGCACGAATATTCATAAATAAATATATATTTATATGTGTACTTATATTCATTTGTTTACTAAATACCGCTTTTAAAATCGTGGAAACAGTAATGGGCGACCGTTTTAAAAACATGGTGCAATTTTCAAGAGGGAACAGAAGTACGGTTTTCGTCCAGGTCGCAGAACTATAGATAAGATACTAAGCTTGCGTGTGCTGCTAGAACACCTGTACGAGTATCCAAGTCGTGTCGCAGTTGTATTTGTCAATTTCAATGCTGCTTTTGCTTCCGTTCACCGCCAGTCGCTGTACAAAATAATGGAAGCCGACGGAATTCCATCCAAGCTGCTTTTGCTAATAAAAGCATAACTCGAGCGATGATTTTTTCGTGTACTCGTTGATGACAGTCTGTTCCAACGTTTTGTGGTTAAATCGGGCGTACGGCAATGATCTAGTTTGTCACCCACTCTATTTAACTATGCTGTGGCCTGGATCATGTAATCAGCACTGAGGCAAGTAGACGACTTCATCTATAGCGCAACACACGAGCGTTTCACTGACGGAGCATACGCTGATGATATTGCCGTTGCTTCTATTCGCTAGAACAGCTGCAGCAAATGTTGGGCAGAGTCAACAACGCCACCAAACGAGTCGGGCTAATAATAACCAGCGCCAAGATCAAGTTGCTGACATGTATCAATGCACAAAGCAACATGCAACTAAACAACGTAGTCATCGAAAACATGGATAGCTTCTGCTAAGAAACGTCTTACCTGGCCCGGGCTAGTCCGAAATATAGATTTCTAGCCGTATCAACTGGGCAAGGAGTGCGATTGGAGCAATGCGTCAGCTATGAAGATTGGCTGAGGTGTCAACAACAAAAAAATAATCGTCTACAATGCTGTGGTATGTGGCCTGTCAAATGCAGTAACCTCCATCAGCTAAACACCTTTGAAAACTTTTGACGCCGACGCATTCCCGCACTGACAATGTTTAACCCGACCACTGCTTGGCCACGTCCTCCACATGGACGACGCGCGAATTCCACGCTAACAAGTCATCGCAGCTCCACTACCACATGGAAGCACCCCCGAGGCAAAGCGTTTGACACGTGGCAACGGCAAGTTATTAAAGATTGCGAACAGTACTTTCGTCATTTGCAGTATCAACGATCGCGCCACGATCACATAACAGAAATTGCTGCAACAGCAGCAAGCATAGAGGAGTGGCGAAGTCTTGGCACCATCAAAGCGCTCTGCGACCGCAGCGTGAGGTAATGAGGTAATATACATATATATTTTTTCACCTAGTATTCACCTGGTCCACGGCTATGGGGGGCGTCAAAGCTAATCACTCTTCGTCACTCTTCTCTGTTCGTTGTACTTGGTTCAATATGCGACATCGGGTATTGTTGCCATTGGCGTAGCGGCACGTATCGAAAATGTTGGTGACAATCGTTGACTGTTTGACGTCGCCAGGTCTCGCGTGATCTTCCGCGCGGGCGGGCCCAGTCGTCCGGAGGCGTTGCTTTGGCCAGTGACTTCGGGATCTTGTTGTCGGGCATCCTCAAAACATTTCCGATCAACCGCAAACGCTCCGTCCTCAACAGTGTCGACACCTCTGTTTCGTGACCAACTCTTCGACGAAGATCTTCATTCCTGATGTGATCGAACTTTGTCATGGCTAGAATCCGGCGTCGACAGAAATTCTCGAACGTGTTGATCTGCTGCTGAGTAGCTGAGCTAGCTGTCCGCGTTCCGCAGGCACACAACGCAATCGGTCAAATGGCGGCATTATATATCTGACCTTTCGTGGGAACGGACACGTCTGCCGAGTTCCAGACATGCCGTAGGCCCGCAAAGGTGGACCTGGCATGGTTTATGTTTTTAGTCTCGCTGTCGCAAGCCCCTGATCGCTTAAAAGTGCTGCCCAAGTAACAGAATTGTTGAACGTGTTCCAGCACAGAACCGTTCAGTAAAATGTCTTGATGTCTATCGATGCAGCAGGTCATTATCTTGGTCTTCTGGGAGCTGATGACCAGACCAATGCGCTTTGCACCTGCGTTGACTCGATTGAGCACCTCTTTTAGTTCGCTGACTGACGATGCAGCTATGGCTATATCGTCGACATAAGCGGCATCTGTGAACTTCATGCCATTTGCGTCGAAAATAAGACCGTCGTCGAGGGCAGTCTCCATCACCCATGCAATTGCGTAGTTGAAGAGAATGGGGGACAAGATTGAACTTTGTTTCACTCCAGACCTGACCTGAAAGCGTTCAGATAACGTGTCATTTATTCGCACACGGCAGTAAGATGGCTCAAACAGCGATTTGAATAGAGATACGATCTTGGCCGGCACTCCGTCCGTCTCCAAGATCTTGTGGAGCTATTCTCGGCGAACTGAGTCGAACGCGGCTTTGAAATCAACGAAGGCCACGGCAGCTGCTCTCCGATATTCATGAAGATTCTGGAGCATGATCCTCATGCTCAGTATCTGGTCAATTGCGCTGTGACCAGGTCAAAAGCCGTTGCTGTTGTTGCTGTCGAAAATCTGTTGCTCACTTCCAAATCGTTCCCCGTGTCCTTTGAATCTATTGCAGATTACTGCTTCCAGCACCTGGAAAGCAATATTCAGCAGCGATAAACCTCGATAGCTGCAGCAGATGAACTTGTCACCCTTCTTATGGAATGGAATGACGATGGCGGTACGGCAGTTCTCTGACATGATCTCTTTGGCCCATACGTCGCAGATTGTGGCGTGCAGCGTACCAAAGAGGTCCCTTGAGATCTTATAGCATTCTGGGGGAATACAGTCCTCTCCGGATGCTTTCCCGCTGCGAAGATCTTTTACCGCTTTGAGGACTTCGTCACGCGTTGGTGCCGAGTTATCGATCGCGCATTCGTAAAAACCCTTGAAGGGGAGGTCGTCATCCTTTAGCAGTTAATCGAAATGCTCTCTCCAACGATTGGCTTGCGCGGATTCGGAGATCAGACTCTTACCCGTGCTGTCGCGTATCATACCACGCACGAGATTCTGCAGCTATGCGCTTTGTCTAATTAGGTGGTAGAGCCTACGGTGGTCATGTACCCTAGCTGCTTGGTCCATCTCATTCGCATGTGCCTTGAACTTCTCCTCCTTAGACTCCCTAATGCTATGGTGCAAGCTGGACCTGAGAAAACCTCGAGTTTCCTTTGCTGCATGACTAAACAGCTCGGCTTTCTTTATTGTAGGCGCATCTAGCCATCGATCCGGTTTCTTCGGTCTCGGCTTCTGTTTAACTTCCCGCAGACTGTAATAGTGCAGTCAGAAACACAAGACCAGGTTGGAACTTGAGAGTCCACTAATCCTGCCAGAGCGGCGAAGCGGTTGGACACTGAGGTGCAGAACTTTTCTGCGATGCTATTGTTTGGCAGACAGCTGGCGTCGGTTGAACGAGCTCTGCGCTTGAAATGGTTGGCGTCTAGCTTTAAGTGTAGCTGCAGCCGTATCATGCCATGGTCACTTGGAAGCACGTTACATCAGACGGTCCTGCAGTTTCTTACAGCAGACTTCCATCTTTTTCGGATAAGGACATAATCAAGCTGAAAATAGCGCTCGCTGGAGGATCGCCATGTTTGCTGTTGCTTTGCAGGATGTTTGAAATTGGTGTTGGCGAAAACCAATTCATGGAATTACACGATGGTGATCACTCTGGTTCCGTTGTTGGTTCGAGAACCGTGAGCGAAAGGGTGTAGGACATTGTTTTCGCCCGGTTCGCGCGGTCCCACTTGTGCATTGAAATCACCACACACTATGAGGATGTTATGCTATTTTTATTGATTAAGGTTTTCCGCGAAGTCGTAAGTGTCTCCGCAACTATGGGAATCTGTGGAGCATAGGTCACAACAATGGATAGGTTGCATGGTTTCAAGCGAATTCTCACGTATGCTAGTCGTGAACTGAACGGATTCCACAGCATCACGGCATCTTGTCTGTCCTTCCTGATGGCAAAACCTCTTCCTGGTGGCCGCCTTTTTCGTGTCCCGAGAACAGAAGGTCGTATTCAGCGTCGGTGGAGCTGATGTTAGTTATGCCGTTTCAGGGAATTCGCAGTTCCGAGAGCGCGGCTATCTCGATATTACGTGCAGTAAGTGATCGACAAAAAAGTTCACTCTAGCCTGGCTTCAACAAAGTTCGAACGTTCCACACGGCGATGCGGCAAAATTATGAGGTCACGCCAATTTAACTAAAATCACAATCATTTTAAACATTTTAATTAATAAGAAGTGGGGATATAAAGGCGACTGTATGACATTTGATATCCAAAAATTGGAAGGTAAGTATTTCATGTTTGGTATATTCGGGGATTGCTGTTCTGTAACATTAACAAATGTTAGATACATTTGTATCCTAGGCAGGTAATCGCCGAAATGCCACAGCTAATAAGTCGAACACCGTCTTAATGCGTAACAGGCAAGCTAAAAGAATTTAGGAAGCCGCGACAACCCATTTAAGGCTATAATTTTCCACTATTTCAAAATTTCTGAGGAAATATTAACATATATATTTGAAAGAGATATCTGCTGTTTTATTTACGTGCTTCAGAATAATTTTATATCCAGACCAAAAAAAGTTTGGTTAATATATGTTCAACATCGAAAAATAATTACTAACGATAAAAACAACTGCGGTGTCGCAGGTTGTTCGTGTATGTCGTGTAATTATTAAGCATGGTTTGGCTTTGTGTCATAAATAATATTACCTCTCTAACTATTCAGCCCATCTTAATATGATATTTCTTGTTGATTCTTTCTTTACACCATTTTGTGTTCCAAGATAACAAAATATAACAGAAGGCTTAAAAAAAGTGTATATATTATTTGCTATCGCATGCTTATAATAATAAGCATAATAATAATAACTGCCTTTTATCATAAATCACAAGAAAAAATTATTTGCCCCAATATAAAACATTATGAAATTGAAAAATGTTACTTTTATAGTAATTGAACTAACTAAATTTAGAATAATCTATTTCAATCAGTCTCAATTCAGTATCAAGTTTAAATGAACATCAGTTGAAAACAATAGCTGAGGCTTTGTGACAATTTTAGACAGAGCATATAAATAACAAACTATCCTATCCAAAAGTTCAATCATATAAAGTTGTTTGTCAATCCGACCATATTTTAAAGCTTGCAAATACGTTATTGTAGTATCTATATAATTAACCTAGCACATTAGTGCACAAGAATAACCTTAAGGGGACCCCACCAACATTCTTATTTTGTAATTTCGCATAAAACTTGTTTACAGAACGCTACTATTTTGACAATTCAATTTCGCAGCAAAACCGTTCACGAACACACTGCTGTGCAATCGAAACCTAGAAGTTTGCGGTCTTGATAATTGAATTAAAATTACCAAAATTTTTGAAAACAAAAAGTTGCCGAACTTGAGTTAAGTGGATTTTGTTCGTGAACACCAACAGTCAACTATAGGGCCGAGATTTTATGGCGTCATTATTACTTTGAATTTGTTCGTGAACACTGAATAATAGATATTTCAACTTGATCGGCATTAGCGAACCAAATATCTGCAAACCCAAATTCGTCCAAATAACTTATCGAGCACAAGATATAAATTCTAGCAGTTGGATTTCATTTTGCCAGGTTTCGGTTAGCCAAATATGGGATGACACTCAGTACATTTTCCTTAACAAAAATTTGGGATTCTATATATTACATACGATTTATTACAAGGCAGGAGGGTTAGTGGTGTTACCTTAATTTTACTCACGCGCAGGAAAAAAGAAGACAGACCGAGAACGTATATTGCTAAAATTCTGTCACATTTGAAAATAGCTGGTGCACATTTTTTTCAACAAATGCACATGTAAAAAAGAAAAAGATTTGTTGTTAAAATCTATAATCGGTTCAATCGCCCTCCCCTTACAACTGAGCAGATTGACCTTCCCCAACAAAATCACGGCCCGACCTGCACCGTGGAACAAAACAAGGCGTTGTTGACATGCTTCAACGCATCTCTGGAAATGCGGCGGTAGCTGCGATAACCTTTTTGTCATCACACAACGGATTAATAGTGCTAGGAAGCATTATACGTATGCTCTCTTGCTAAAACCATATACATTAATTATTGTCCAATTTAGTAAAGAATATGGCGTTCAGGGTACTGTCAGGAACCGATGCCTGGTTTTGGCTGTAATTATAGTGGAATCCATGGAGAGATTGGAATCCATTGAGAATCCACTAGTGAATTTCGGGTGAACAGTACGCCTGCAATGGTCGGATTATATCTCTGCAACTTTCATTATAAGTGTAGTCCCGTTTGGATGGGTTTTGAATCAATCATAAATATACGGCTGTTTAGACTTGTAAAATACGCCAGTCACAACATTGTTTTCGCCACTTTTTATATTTACCTCAAGCTGAGCTTTTATTATCCACTAATTCGTTCGACATAGCTCGAGAAATACTGGAATATAATCACTAGGAAAAAGATTATGCAAAACCAGCCATATAAGAACATTGGTGCTTTTTAGACGTTTCTAGGACGAGTAATAAATGTCTAACATGATCTGTTGCGATAGTATCTGTGTCATATTTTAGGTTAAATATGCTTTTCAGGCATTAAAAGTATGTCGTCGTTTATTTTCTGAAAAGTAATCAGAATGGATACTATCGCTTTTGTCACTAACACCACATTATTCGAACAAAATTCATATTAGTTATAATAATTTTAAATTAATCTTAAAATGTAAAAACTATATTTGCTATGTGTGAGTGAACATTGATTGGTAAAATTCGGTGCTAGTCAGCTAACACGATATGCTAGCTACAATATTCACACACACCACTTAAAATACTGTGCACCTTCCGGTCAAGACATCGCCATAAATACAGTATTAGGCATAACCACGGCGTATATCATAATTATCGGATGTCTTAAATTTCGTCAGGCGAATTGGTGGTCGGTATTTATTATTACGTGGTTAGCATCCAGCGGTTTCCAGGTCGGAACTATCGCGAATTAGTGTCACATAACATAACACAAGCACATAACTCAGTGTACAACATTCATTAGGAGTAAAAACTTAAATAAGCACATATTTCAACGGCCTTAAAATCCGAACCTTGTACCGTCAGCCAGCCTCGACCACAACCATGATGCACTAGCATTGTCAGTGCCATTCGGGACGTTAGTCATTCACAAATCCATGTAATTAAAGTTGATTGTGTGACGAAACGTAACCATTGACATATCATGACAATGTAAAACATAAGAAACAAAAAATCTATCATGAGTTGATGTTGAAAGCTACACTTTTTTACAATATACAAATGAAAACTAGGCTCTCGTCTCTGAAATTATTACAATACAAGCAAAAACTATGTTAGTCTAACATTTATTCGCTTCAAAACAGTTTATGTAGAATTGTACAAATTCCATTTACATACAATAAATCATTTGAAGAATGTGTTAAAATATACTTAAAAGTAAGATAAGTATTCAAACAACGTAATAAATGTATAAATTTAACAATAACGGGTTTCCTCACAAAAATATGAGCTGTGAAAACTGAAGCTTGTGGCTGTCCGTTAGACGCTGCATTCGAAAGTTTAAGTTGGTAACTGAGCTTCAATGATATATATATAATGTGTGTATTTGGCTATTTCCGTTTTTGTCAACCAATAATTTGTGCTTTGCACTGGCTAGAAAAATCAACTGCAATTGACGGTGTTGAAATGCAGAGCGTCTACCAGTAAGCGACATCACAAGTTACTAACCCCAGCTACAGCCAGGGAGCACATAGCGGGAATTATCATAGCATAGTCACTCAATTATTCAATAATTTATCTTCAAAAAGATTATAATTAGAAATTAACCATATATTTCAAATTCTTGTCATCAAATATTTGTTTCTTTCACTTAGGCATAAAGATTATTGACCCATATTTCCCTATATATATATTTCGATAAACTACTGTTTTAGGCAGCTGACAGAAAAATAATTTAATATTTTCAAAGGGTCTCGACAATAGTTGAAACCTCGGCATTTGAGGCGCTTAGTATGCATTAAAATGAATACAATGACTATTCTACTGAAACAGTACGCAGGGGGCACACTGTTCTTGTTTATTTTCACATAAACAACTTTCAGGCAGCGATACTATTTTGTCTTTAGCCAGTCTCTATATGGTGGTGCCAATGTACTATACAGTACTTTGTTGCGCTGAAACCTTCCCATTTTCCAATTAAAATAACTTTCAGGCAGCGATACTATTTTGTCTTTAGCCAGTCTCTATATGGTGGTGCCAATGTATTATACAGTACTTTGTTGCGCTGAAACCTTCCCATTTTCCAATTAAAATAACTTTCAGGCAGTGATACTATTTTGTCTTTAGCCAGTCTCTATATGGTGGTGTCAATGAAATACTATACAGTAATTTGTTGCGCTGAAACCTTCCCATTTTCGAATTAAAATAACTCAATTACATTTACTTACTAGACTTGGCTCTCCACAAGCGGCTTGTATCTGCGCGACAGTAGTCACATCGGAATAAGCATATATTTCATAAACCAAAAGAATAGAGTTTCAGAATTACCTTGTCCCAATCGTGGGAAGAAGTTCGGGCAGGGGGTCTTGTTTACCCATATTTTCACAAAGAATATTGCACATCTATTCTACTTGCGTATCAAAATAGCTATTCGCCCCCCAATGCAATTGTCTTGCTCCCGCCCCCCGCAAGATTAAGGATGGATTTGTATCAATGCATGAGATCAGATAGATGTATTTTCGTTTACAAGCATGCATTGCTAAAACGTATATATACCATACAAATATAGTTATTTTCTACATTGTTCAATTTTAGGGACTGTTTTTGATACAAAAATATATAACATTTGATACAAAAAAATGTATAACATTTTGCAAGTTTAGTTATAATGTATGAAGCACTAACTATAGTAGTTGGTCAGCATCATTTGTTCATACTTCACGATGTAGTCAGACATTTTCACGAAATTAAATATTTCCTAGCTGGACGCATAATATAAAGTAGTATTTCTTAAATATAACGTTTACGGCCCATGTCACCTTTAGGTGGCCGGACGTTATAACGGTAGAAAAAAGAACAGCTTAGAGCAGGGGTTGTAGGGGGCTGCAGCCCCAGACTTAGGCTTAGTCTTAGTACATAGCTCATATAGGAACCTTAGCTTAGGCTAAGACTAAGGCTTAATATATCGAGAACGGCATAACACGTAGTTCACTTCCGCCCCTAAAGGTTACATTGGCCACGTTTACCATATTTAGTAATTTATTTGGACATCTTTCACTTGCAGTAAAACCAAGGTAACTTTAAGGGGCCAAAGTGTAATGCGTGCCATATCGTTCACGATATATTAAGCCTAAGAGCTAGCCTAATATTAGACATACACTAAAGCCTAAGCCTAACTGTTGGGGCTAACGTACCCCGAGCACCCAGCTCTAAACTGTTCTTCTTTCTAACGTTTTGCACCTCATGGTTAGCTGGGCTTGTAGTAAAATAATACAAAAATATTTTATTTTCATGGAGATGATGTCTGAAAACCACTTAACGTCATGTTGAACTTCCGTTTAACGACGATTGTAGTTTGTTCGCTTTAGTTATGTGTTTAATAGTTCTTTAGTTTAGAGTGTCATATAATAATTATTGGTTAATTTGCTTTTAAATTTATTTTTCGAATTATAATATATATAAGTTCATCGCAACATGGAAAGGTTAAAAAAATTTTCATAACATGCAATAGGTACGAAACTAGGTATTACTTTTATGCAAAGTTACACGAATATCGTTTAATTTCACAGAGAAATACCGGAGCTATATTCATATTGATTTTGCATCCTGGAATATATGTGCGATGCAATAACAATGATCAAGCTGATTCTCTGCAATAGTCAAAGATAGCATTTTCATATTTGTAGACGATTTGACGCGTTTTTTGTTCATAACATGCTGGATTGGGCTTGCAAACGAAAACTTCAGGAAATGAATATGCAATAAATATGACATCGTTGTGTTTGCGCCAAGTCCAGTCGGCGTACACATACATTCTACGAATAAAACGCAGGCCAATGATATCCCGAACTGCTAGTGCAACATACACTTGTTAATAATATTGTAACAGTATTACTTTTTTTAATTAACTACTTTATAATATAAATTGATCAAATATGAGATTTTTCCAATAAAGAAAAAAGGGCCCTACTTGGGCTGAAGGGTGAAATCAGAGAAGGGGCCCGCCATCTTTTCAGTATAACCCCATAGTCTCTGGACCCCCAATCATCTCTTACCCCAAAACAGATCTCTTCGAGATCAGGGTCGCCCCTTTTCAGGTATATATAACCTCCTGATGATGCTAAATTATTGTTCTTTTTATTTGGATTTTTTGGGGTATACAGGATTTTGGCAAATTTTTTTCCTAAAGCTCTGCTTAAGATCGTCACCCCCTAACCCCACATGGACCAGTTTTTTCTGCTCTTTCCAATGAAAAAGGTTTCATGGCTCTAGCTGTTCAACGGCGTTCAGGAGATCGGCTCAATTTCAGGGGTCGGATTTTTTATATGGATTTTGGTTTTCTTGACCTTTTTGGACATAACTTTGGATTGGATTGACCGATTGGGCTCAAATTTGGACAATGATATAGAAAATGCAATGGGCTATTCGGCTCTGTATGGGGTGTGACGATTACTGTCCGTCACCAGAAGATATGGCTCCCGAGATCGGGACTGGAAGCGAAAAATGGATATTTTTGATGTTTGGAAATTAGGTTGAGACTGCGCTCAGTTTTAGGGTAAGCTTGAAGCTTAGGTTAGGGTATCCGGAAATACTGCATCGGCAAACGCAAGCGAGGAAGCCCCAGTGCTGTGCACCCAAAACCATGGCAGTTAGCCAGCGCAGCCGCTTAGTGCGGTTGGTCCGGTGGGCGGCAGCCCCCTGCTTAGTCTTAGGCTTAGTTTAAGGCTTAGGCTAAGTCTAAGGCTTAGGCTTAGTCTAAGGCTTAGGCTTAGGCTTAGTCTAAGGCTTAGGCTTAGGCTTAGTCTAAGGCTTAGGCTTAGTCTAAGGCTTAGGCTTAGTCTAAGGCTTAGGCTTAGGCTTAGGCTTAGTCTAAGGCTTAGGCTTAGGCTTAGTCTAAGGCTTAGGCTTAGGCTTAGTCTAAGGCTTAGGCTTAGGCTTAGTCTAAGGCTTAGGCTTAGGCTTAGTGTAAGGCTTAGGCTTAGGCTTAGTCTAAGGTTTAGGCTTATTTTGTTAGGCTTAATCTAGAACTCTATAAGAAAACGTATTACCGACATTGGAACTAACATCTAGACACAGTACATGTTTCTGATTTGGGCAATGAGTGCACCGACAATATTTTCAGCCAATTGTCGTCGCCATTGAAATTCAATAAGGGTTCGCTGGAATTTGCTATGAGGAACATCTTGGTGTCGCCGAATGAAAGTTTTCAAATTTCCCAGAAACCATCAATGTTTTGCGTATGGGCGCCGAGATTGTCGGGATTAAGGAATTGGCGGTTATGGTGGTTGACCGTGGCGAGTGTCGTTTACAATGTGATCCGGTGACCGGCAAAAAATGAGCCCCATCGAATAGATAATTTGGCTCGGCAATTTTTACAGCGCCATTCGTACTTGTCAAGGCGCGCAAGGTCATTACGCGCAGCCAAATACATCGCGTCGCCACATGTACATTGTTGGTTGTTAGCGATAAGTCTCCATTGGGCAAGCAGAACAATAGTATCTTCATATGTACTTGTTCTACGCACCATATGGTTAAAGGTCATGCGCAAATTGTTAATATCAGGTTCAGGAAGTATAGTATTAAGGGGCGAAATGTTAAATCTAGTATTTTGAGGTCTGCCACGTGCTGCCATAGCTTAATATTATGCTGTAAAATATAAAAAATGGAAAAGAAATCTTCAATCGATCAATCGAGCGTTCCCAAAGGGTTTCTTCCGAAGTGGTTAACTGTCCTTACGGATAACTTCAGAGAGAGGCCAGATATATCGATATGAATGGTACCATTGAGTTTCTCCTGTAATGTTAGATCGATCTAGGGGCATCATATCTATTTTGCAAAAAAACTTTTTTCAAAATTTTCAGGTGACATTTCACAGGTAAAAACAGAAAAAATGAAAAAAAAATTTTTCGGAAAATGTTCGTATGCGGTACTTTTGAACTCAGCTCGCCGAGCTGAGTCGATTGATACCAATAAGCGGAGTGCGACCATTTGCTAATTTTCTCACACAGCCCAAACAGCGTCAAAAAAGCATGAACCAGTATATTTGGTTTCAAAAAAACGACGAATTATGCGATTAGTTATACAAAACCCAAATCCTCCAATCATTTGTCCAACCAAAATTTATATTGTGTTTTTTGCTTTCAAGATTTTTTCTCTGGTATTATTATTGTGTCAGTTGAAATCACGAAGCAATGAGTAGAAGAATATAGAATTTTATCACTGGTGAGAGTGGATTCGTGAAATTCAGTAAATAATAAAATTAAAACTACTTTTGTATATGGATAAATTTGTACAGTAAAGCGAAGTTTAGTGACACATTGTCAGTTTACTTTTATTGTCCAAACGTTGCATATAGAAAAAATGTGTTCCGTTTCCAACTAAATTAATCGCCTTTTTAAACCAGAAGAGTTTCTCTCAGGTTTATGTTTTGAAATATTAATTTCCCTGTTTAAAGCATTTCTGTCGTTCTTCGTGTATTAATGCAGAGCAAGCTACAGAACAATACATAGTCAAGTTTATGTAACAGAAATAGGGTTAATGTCTGAACAAGTAGACGCCACGGGCAAGACGTTATGCTTTTAAAAAGTATTGAAGCAGTTTCCCCAAAAACAAAAATATTTTGCTCGTTCGAATATCTGTAGGGCGGTACTTTTATTTCTGATATAAGAAATCTAATTATAACAACTTATCGCGGATCAAGGGACTTGCTGTATTGCTATATCGTATAAAAATTAGCGAAATTTTCTAAAAGAACGCTTTATCAAATTAACCAATTTTCTGGAAAAAGAACGATATTTGTGGTCATTTAAACTTAATGCCGCTTAAATTAACAGGTCTGTTAGCCTTTTGGTCTCCTAAGATTCTGCACTATCGAATAGCTTATAAAAGGTGAATTGGAGCAATGTTTTAAGGGTTCAATTCATAAGCATATTTAAAAAACACTGACGTTCCTAGAAACAGATACAGTGCAATTGCTTGGATAGGTTCTGCGAACGGCTTATAACAAAATGACGGCACTATTAGGCAGGCTCAGGCAGGTTTAGTTATCAGTGTATTTAAAATAAGCAGATGTGCTTAGTGGATAGAGTGTAATTACTTGATAGAATAAGCACCTTTAATGGTCTGCTAACTGCTTATGACTAACTGGCCACCAGACAAGTAGGCTACGGAACAAATGGACCAGGATGTGTTTTAGCACCATATAACAGATTTTGATCCTCTAATGCCCGCAGTAACAATAACTACAATTCGTCAATGAGTTGGCTCGGTAGCCGTGTTTGATCACAGCCACATCGAGTAGCTGTATTTCTGCTGTTATGTCTCCGTTTTTAGCATTGTTCAAGACGGTTTCACGTGCAGTAAAAATTGCTCAATGACTGATCTCAAATGTATGGTTAACAAAACAAATTCTATTAGTTACCAATTCGCCGCATTGCCTTCTATGACAAGTTTGACAGCACCACTTGAGGTAAGATAGCAGCTATTTTTGCCAAATTTGTGTATATGTTAGCGTATTTGCCGAAATAGGGTCCAAGAGAGGCTTGCCCTCCGAGACCTTCGAGCCTCATCCCACAAGCCTTGGTGTGTACCACTAAGGGTACTACCCTGCCCTTTGGTGGCGCCGCAGGCGCCGAAATCGGTTTTTTGGGGCTCCGAACCTGTCGCCGACTCCAGCTTCCCTCCCTGAGACCTCGGCGCGTCAGCATGTGCAATTTAGAGTCTTATATGAAAGAATATTTTTCATTGCATTATTTTAAGAAAACTTAGTCTAATAATATGAGGTATAGTCATTAAAATTCAGTGCTAAGATTTACTGCGCTTGTTGAGCTTGGTTCAAAGCAGCATCGAAAACGACCTTTAAATTTCAAGATATTTTATGAAAAGCACAGCTGCTGCTCATATTTCATTGATTCATTGATAATTCAGAGATGCTAGAAATTAGATATTTCCGAGAAGTATCGATGTCACCTACATACATATTGCATTGCTCGCAGTTCGGTAAAATATTTGCCGATTCTTAAGTGAATTTAGTTGATTTATTTCAATGTGGTGACTTCAGCAAAAATATTTCAAACCCGAATAATTTAACAGTTGTATTTTAGCTGAATTGTATATAGCATATAATATGGTACATATACATGCAACTGATCGCAATAATGTGTTACAGGTCAAGAAATCAAGAAAAATTTTACAATCAGATACACTGAGTAATTTATAATTTATATTTGAACGCTATTTCAAAGCAAGTCCAAACAACTAGATTACAACCGAAAATTTTAAATTTATTATCACACGACGTTTTGTCAGATTCTGTATCATACAGTGTATTAAAGATTTGACATTTAAAACCGCCAATAGTACCTGTCCAACCGAGTATTATTAAGTAAACTAATCATAACATGTTAAATACACAGCGCTGGTATGGAACTATTTTTGTCCCGTACGTCGTCGTCTAACAGTCGTACTAAAACGGCTTCTAATCTGCGATGCTGAACTTTTAGCACATTTTTCTACACACTCCGAACGTTGCTAATTTTATTCGCAAATTCAAAATGTAGAAGAACCAGCTTAGAGAAATAGAATTTCAAAGTACTTTTGTTAGCAACTATTAGAAACATCGATACCCTCCGCTTTTTTACAAGAACGACTTCCAATCTGCCATGCTGCGAGCACATTTTCTTACACTACTGAACGTTGCTGATTTTCTTTCCAAAGTAAAAATTAAGAAAAACCAGCTTAGACAAATGGAGTTTTACAGTAGGTTTATTAGTAAGCTATAACAAATATAGACCCCTCCACTCTCGTGCGTGCAGTATGCATACAGATGAATTCGTTTCAAATTAAAAGTTGAAAAATCCAAGGCGTTAATGTGTCTGTCACCTAGCAACACGTCTTCGAAACTCCCGGGAAGCATTTTCGCTGTAACAAGATATTAGTAAAGACAGATATTTCCTCAGCTCTTAGCAACCCGATCCCCTCGAACTAGATTTCATATGGAGGATAGTTTTGGTACTTTTTGCATATTTCTAGCTTAATTTTTCATAAAGTTATTACGGTTTCCTGCATTGTGCATTTACAACATTATACGTACAAATATTTAACATTAGCCGAGTAGCACAAAATCTGACACAGTTACTAAAGTATATATAATACAAAGCACCGAATTGTGCAAACCGAAACAGACGAGTAGGTGTTGCAACAGTTGACGTGAACTAATTTAAAGCGAACTGGGACCCATCTCTAACCACTGAACTGCATTCGATACTTATAGACTGTCATGCCCAGCTAGTGACACGCTGATTTGCATAATCAAATCAGTTTCACAGACGAACGGTGCACGATATCAAACCGGTTTTTTTGTCCCCACACCAATACCCAACTTAAAAACAACCGTCGCCGACCTCTACCGGCGGAAGAGGGGTAAAACTGCTATTTTTCATCTATTCTAAATAATTCCTTGTCAATTTCTCTTTTCTGTTGTGCACGTTGAATATATTTTTGAAGCGTAACACAGACAGCATTTAATGCTGCACTGGAAGAATAACGTTATATTGCCATCCGGATAACAAACAGTTTTGTAATGCATTTTTCAGGTTACGAAAGTAAAAGCAGAGAGTGTTGACGATCGTCCTTTCTATGTTCGCTATTTCGTTGATCCAGATAATGAAAGGCAGTTTCAAGTAACTCAGCGTGGTAGAACAGGTATGTTGACAATAACATAAGTTTCATTCATCTGTACACATAGCTAGGGGACGAAGAAATTTTGTATGATAAATTTTTTGAAGTTGAGATCTAAAAAACGTTAAAATTTTCAGGCTCATAGTGTGTTCACATTGCATCCGATCCGAAACGGACGTGCGTTTTATACAGGGTGTGGACACTGTATCCAATCCGATCCGAATCCAATCCGACCCGACACAGCATGCCCAATTTTTTAGGCGCAATTGGTTGAAATAGTGTGAAAAATAAATATGCATACGTACACATACACTAGGAAAAAAGAGTTTAGTCAAGACTAATCAGATTGGATCGGTTGCAATAGGAACACAAATCGAATCGGATGGCATCGGTTCGCATTGGATCAGGTCAGATGCGATGCAATGTAAACACGGCTTCAGGTGCGTCGCTTGATTTCGCACTTAACCAGTGCCGAATTATATTCCACCAAGCAAAATTTTCTTCAATTTGAGACATAAAGCACGCGAAAATATTCTCGCATTAGGCGAGCTCCTGTACCCGACAACTTGCTAGTGAAGATCTATTCATCCCACCAGAAATTTATAGCTACGTCGCAACATTGAACTTCTAATATTGTTTCAAGTAGTGGTTGTCTTCTAGAAAAGAAATTTCTATAGAATTTCCTTGCCGTCTAAACCTCAACTTTGCTTTCTGTTGCACTCAAACCAACGTGCGTATCTAACGGATTCAACAAGTCTATTTGTTTTCTACGCGACCTTGGAACAAAATTACAAACTCGAATTTCAAGGGCAGTTATTTTCATGTCAAATACTTCATGTTGCTCAGATTTGCAAAATCATCAGGAAGGCTAAATCAAAAGAATTATTACGATGTAAAAGCAAATAATTTGCTGAAGTATCACTTGCGAGAACTGATCTGTGTTAAATTTGCTAGGTCCATGGTCCATCAGCTTAAATAGGGGTGGTGCAAGTGGCTCCTGCGAAGATGGATGGTGCCCGCGGTGGGTCGGGTGGCGAACCACAGGGAGATTTTGGCAAACATAGACTTTTTTAGAAATTCATAATTTTTCAGTTTATGTAAAAAGTGCTATCGATAATTTACTTATAAATGCTAAAATTTCCTCAAGTTTTCGACGCAGGCAGGTGAGGTGGTATTGCTTGGCCTCACGATAAATATGGCTTGGAGGGTTGGTGCCTTAGCGGGCACCGCTTATCGTAACAGTGACACACAAATATAGTACTGATAGTCTGTTATTGTAGCGAGTGATAATTTGGCCAAAATCAATTAAGTCGTCTAATCAACGCACCATGCATGGGAATATTGTGCCACTCTACTGCGTGGTGGCAATATTCTTCGAATTAAAAGATAACGTAGATAAATCTAAAAACGACTTAATATTTTGGGAAATTCTAATCTTTTGCAATCTCATTGAAAGCATATGATAAATATTGCGCATACATGCCGGCAGGGGGGGGTAGGGGGGTAACCCCCCTGAGGTCCGGACCCCCCCTGAGGGGGAAAGTCCAGGGGGGTTACCCCCCCTGGGTGTGCGCAGCACCTCCCCCCCCCCGGGGTGCGCAGCACAAAACTTGCGCAAATTGTGCCTGCTTGTTGCTAGTGATGCATATGCAGCTGTAAATTTGTGGAAAGCTTTTTGTTGAAAGACGTCATTCCCTGAAATAAAAGTTAACCGAAATTCTTATTTATATACTAACTAGATTTAGACATTGAATGTCTGCTATGGCCCACGGTGGATTAACCACGAACTCAGCACTAAAATAGCACTGGAACACTCCATCGCCGTAGGAGTGGCACCCGATAGTTCAGCAGACAACAGCCACATACATCCGACGATGAAAAAAAGGTCCTCACGAGACCGACCCCCCTAGACAAATTTGGCCGGCCAGGGGGTTACTCCCCCCTGAGATGGCCGCGCCCACCCCCCCCCCCCCCCGAGGGGGCCTCTACCCCCCTGGCATGACCGACCGTCGGCATGTATGATATTGCGTGTGGAGTCTTATGTTCTATTACGTATTTTGCACACAGCAAGCAAACTAAAAATGTTAGGAATTAGGTATGGCATCACCAGTAGGCACCTGTATACGAGACATGAAAAACAAACGATGATCAGTGTATTTATGAAAAACATTATTCATTAACAAAGACGAAACATATTCATCTCCGTTTATTATAAAACTATTTTGTAGTCACTAAAAACTTCAGGAATCCTCATGTTAATTCGACCACTTCATGGGCCGCAAATCGTTCTAGTTCGACTGCATATGAATATCTACAGCCGAAGACATGTGATGACAAGTCACAACATTGCTATTATTGAAATCTATGTTTCTAGTTACAGAGTTGGTGGAAAATAAACGTGTAAAAAGAAACTTTTTATTTCCGTTTATTTTACATGAATTAGTTTGAATTTCAACTGCCGTTGAATAAACTGTTGCCGGCGCGACAAATCGAAACCGTATCGTTTGGCGGGTGATAATTTGCGCTAGCGCTAGCTAAGCATCGATCTACGCCTTCTCGCAACGTGAGCGAAAACAAGAAGCACAAATGCACGCAACACAAGTAACGGAGTTTAAAAGGCACCAGTTCGCATTGTATAAAGTTTCGATAGATCAAGGCGTATAGGTTAATAATATAACACAGATTTTGACATGGTCTTTATGAAATAAATCTATGCGGCACTATCTAACCAGGTAGTTATATATTGCAGCAATATATTACTGTGCGCAACAAGGTGCGAAATCTTATTGCACACAGGTCATTTGGTAATACCTTAGGGAAGAGTATGACAATTCCATGCACTTTAAGATTGCTCGTGTTGGACGACTCGGCCGGTTTTGGCTCTACCCTTCTCATTTCTGGGGGTCATCATGCACAGACCCCGCATGCTTTGTTGGATGTAGGTCAGCTCGTAGTTTTTGAAAGGGTAGTTTTAACCGGCAGCTATGTTTCAACCGAGGCCCATCAAAACTGGGGTTCTGACCTTGTCCTCACAAAAGAAGGAGGTCGGAGCTATCCTCGCGGCTGACAAAACCTAGGGAGGTGTGCGCTGACGCCCCACCCCCAAGAAATGAGGGGGTTAGAGCCCGAAACGTCCGAGCCTTCCAACGCGGATCAGCACTAGAGTGCAGAGAAGTGTCATACTCTTCCTTAATGCGCTCTTGGTAACACTAATTTCGGGGATTTATACGCTCAGTTGTGATGGTTATCCGTTCAAACTCGATCAACGATTGTATGTTTATATGCTAGTAACTCTATCGAGAGCAAAAGTACACCTACGCCTTTTGCGTGCACAGCCAATCATCGACCCAATCCCAGTTGGGGGGGGGAAATTATTTTACGCTTGCTATAGCACCCATCTTTTGGAAACTATGCCCCCATAGTCTCTGTACCCCCAATCATCTCTCACCCCCAAAAGAGATCACTTCGTGATCAGGTTCGCCCCTTTTGGAAACATAAACCTTGATGTTGAACTCATTATTCTATGATTTAGGATGGGTTGCTTTTTGGCTTTTGGAGGCTTTTTTTCAAACTTAAGCCGCCTTCGCTTCGCTCAAAAATTCTACCACCCCTTAATCCCCCCATGGGTAAAAAACGTCCGCTCTTTCGATTTAGAATGGTTTTGAGGCTCTAGGGTCAAAGGGTAAGTCCCCAGGGTACCCCTGAAAAGGGGTTTTTCAAAAAATGAACATTTTAAAAAGTGACGATTTTTAGAAAATTGACTATAACTTCTGAAAGGAGTGATGGATTTGGATGAGGTCTTCACCATACTATGTGGAATTTAATAGGCTTTCATATGATAACAAAAAATCGTATTAAAGTTTAGTGATGGGGAAGTTGGGGCAATGTGGGTAAGTGATGCAGGGTAATTCCGTAATTATGGAAAAAAATGAAAAAAATTTTCTGTAATAACATGGACATATCGTATAAAGCAGGTCGCGAGCTGCAGTTTGTAAATAGAATAAGGTTGCAATGGAATTATATTGCTGCTCGCAACCTGCTTTATACGTTTGCTTTGATATACACTGATTAGGTATATTTAGAAAACACTGCTGTAGAACTGGGGCAGTAGGTTGAGTAGTGTCGGTTCGCTGCGGTTTGTAAATAGAATAAGGTTGCAAAGGAATTATATTCCCAGCTCGCGATCTTCTTTTAAGCCTTTTCTTTGATATACACTGAATAGGTATATTTAGAAAACATTGCTGTAGAGCAAAGCTTGGGCAGTAGGTTGATTAGTGTCGGTTCGCTGCAGTTTGTAAATAGAATAAGGTTTCAATGGAGCTATATTGTAGCTCGCGACTTTCTTTAAGCCTTCTCTTTGATATACACTGAGTAGGTATATTTAGAAAACACTGCTGTAGAACCTGGGCAGTAGTTTGATTAGTGTGTGGTTCGCTGAGTTTGTAGAATACAATAAGGTTGCAATGGAACGATATTGCAGCTCGCGAAATTCTTTTAAGCCTTTTCTTTTATATACACTGAGTTGGTATATTTAGAAAACACTGCTGTAGAACTTGGGCAGTAGGTTGATTAGTGTCGGTTCGCTGCGGTTTGTAAATAGAATAAGGTTGCAATGGAATTATATTGCAGCTCGCGACCTTCTTTAAGCCTTTTCTTTTGCATATACACTGAGTAGGTATATTTTGAAAACACTGCTGTAGAACTTGGGCAGTAGGGTGATTAGTGTCGGTTCGCTGCGGTTTGGTAAATAGAATAAGGTTGCAATGGAATTATATTGCAGCTCGCGACCTTCTTTAAGCCTTTTCTTTGATACACACTGAGTAGGTATATTTAAAAAAATACTTGCTGTAGAACTTGGGGCTGTAGGTTGATTGATGTTCGTTCGCTCCAGTTTGCAAATAGAATAAGGTTGTAATAGGAATTATATTCCAGCTCGCGACCATCTTTAAACCTTTTCTTTGATTTACACTGAGTAGGTATATTTAGAAAACACTGCTGTAGAACTTGGGCAGTAGGTTGATTAGTGTCGGTTCGCTGCAGTTTGCAAATAGAATAAGGTTGCAATGGAATTATATTCCAGCTCGCGACCTGGTTTATACGTTTGAATTGATATACACAGAGTAGGTATATTTAGAAAACACCTCTGTAGAACTTGGGCAGTAGGTTGATTAGTGTCGGTTTGCTGCAGTTTGTAAATAGAATAAGGTTCAAAGGGAATTATATTGGCAGCTCGCGACCTGCTTTATACGTTTGCTTTGATATACACTGAGTAGGTATATTTAGAGAACACCTCTGAAAAACTTGGCAGTAGAATGATTAGTGTCAGTTCGCTGCAGTTTGTAAAATAGAATAAGGTTTCAATAGATTTATATTGCAGCTCGCGACCTTCTTTAAACCTTTTCTTTGATATACACTGAGTAGGTATATTTAGAAAACACTGCTGTATATTAAACTGGGGCAGTAGGTTGATTAGTGTCGGTTCTCTTACAGTTTGTAAATAGAATACGGTTGCAATAGAATTTTATTGCAGCTCGTGAGCCTTTAATACGTTTGAATTGATATACACATAGTAGGTATATTTAGAAAACACCTCTGTAGAACTTGGGCAGTAGGTTGATTAGTGTCGGTTTGCTGCAGTTTTGTAAATAAATCAAAGTTTCAATGGAATTATATTACAGCTCGTGACCTGCTTTCTACGTTTGCTTTGATATAATATGAGTAAGTATATTTTGAAAACACTGCTGTAAGAACTTGGGCAGTAGGTTGATTAGTGTCGGTTCGCTGCCGGCCTTTAAATAGAATAAGGTTGCAATGGAATTATATTGCAGCTCGCGACCTTCTTTTAAGCCTTTTCTTTGATACACACTGAGAAGGTATATTTAGAAAACACTGCTGTAGAACTTGGGGCTGTAGGTTGATTAGTGTCGGTTCGCTGCAGTTTGCAAATAGAATAAGGTTGCAATGGAATTATATTGCAGCTCGCGACCTGCTTTATACGTTTGCTTTGATATACACTGAGTAGGTATATTTAGAAAACACTGCTGTAGAGCTTGGGCAGTAGGAAGATTTGTGTCGGGTCGCTGCAGTTTGTAAATAGAATAAGGTTGCAATGGAATTGTATTGCAGCTCGCGACCTGCTTTAAACTTTTTCTTTGATATACACTGAGTAGGTATATTTAGAAAACACTGCTGTAGAACTGCGGCAGTAGGTTGCTTAGTGTCGGTTCGCTGCAGTTTGCAAATAGAATAAGGTTGCAATGGAATTATATTCCAGCTCGCGACCTTCTTTAAACATTTTCTTTTATATACACTGAGTAGGTATATGTAGAAAACACTGCTGTAGAACTGTGGCAGTAGGCTGATTAGTGTCGGTTCGCTGCAGTTTGCAAATAGAATAAGGTTGTAATGGAATTATATTCCAGCTCGCGACCTTCTTTAAACCTTTTCTTTGATATACACTGAGTAGGTATATTTAGAAAACACTGCTGTAGAACTTGGGCAGTAGGTTGATTAGTGTCGTTCGCTGCAGTTTTCAAATAGAATAAGGTTGCAATGGAATTATATTCCAGCTCGCGACCTGGTTTATACGTTTGAATTGATATACACAGAGTAGGTATATTTAGAAAACACCTCTGTAGAACTTGGGCAGTAGGTTGATTAGTGTCGGTTTGCTGCAGTTTGTAAATAGAATAAGGTTCCAATGGAATTATATTGCAGCTCGCGACCTGCTTTATACGTTTGCTTTGATATACACTGAGTAGGTATATTTAGAAAACACCTCTGTAGAACTTGGCAGTAGAATGATTAGTGTCAGTTCGCTGCAGTTTGTAAATAGAATAAGGTTGCAATGGAATTATATTGCAGCTCGCGACCTTCTTTAAACCTTTTCTTTGATATACACTGAGTAGGTATATTTAGAAAACACTGCTGTAGAACTGGGGCAGTAGGTTGATTAGTGTCGGTTCTCTACAGTTTGTAAATAGAATACGGTTGCAATAGAATTATATTGCAGCTCGTGACCTGCTTTATACGTTTGAATTGATATACACATAGTAGGTATATTTAGAAAACACCTCTGTAGAACTTGGGCAGTAGGTTGATTAGTGTCGGTTTGCTGCAGTTTGTAAATAGAATAAGGTTTCAATGGAATTATATTACAGCTCGTGACCTGCTTTATACGTTTGCTTTGATATACACTGAGTAGGTATATTTAGAAAACACCTCTGTAGAACTTGGCAGTAGAATGATTAGTGTCAGTTCGCTGCAGTTTGTAAATAGAATAAGGTTGCAATGGAATTATATTGCAGCTCGCTACCTTCTTTAAGCCTTTTCTTTTATATACACTGAGTAGGTATATTTAGAAAACACTGCTGTAGAACTGGGGCAGTAGGTTGATTAGTGTCGGTTCGCTGCAGTTTGTAAATAGAATAAGGTTGCAATGGAATTATATTGCAGCTCGCGACCTGCTTTATACGTTTGCTTTGATATACACTGAGTAGGTATATTTAGAAAACACTGCTGTAGAATTGGGGCAGTAGGTTGATTAGTGTCGGCTCGCTGCAGTTTGTAAATAGAATAAGGTTGCAATGGAATTATATTGCTGCTCGCAACCTGCTTTATACGTTTGCTTTGATATACACTGAGTAGGTATATTTAGAAAACACTGCTGTAGAACTGGGGCAGTAGGTTGAGTAGTGTCGGTTCGCTGCGGTTTGTAAATAGAATAAGGTTGCAAAGGAATTATATTGCAGCTCGCGATCTTCTTTAAGCCTTTTCTTTGATATACACTGAATAGGTATATTTAGAAAACATTGCTGTAGAGCTTGGGCAGTAGGTTGATTAGTGTCGGTTCGCTGCAGTTTGTAAATAGAATAAGGTTTCAATGGAATTATATTGTAGCTCGCGACTTTCTTTAAGCCTTTTCTTTGATATACACTGAGTAGGTATATTTAGAAAACACTGCTGTAGAACTTGGGCAGTAGGTTGATTAGTGTCGGTTCGCTGCAGTTTGTAAATAGAATAAGGTTGCAATGGAATTATATTGCAGCTCGCGAAATTCTTTAAGCCTTTTCTTTTATATACACTGAGTAGGTATATTTAGAAAACACTGCTGTAGAACTTGGGCAGTAGGTTGATTAGTGTCGGTTCGCTGCAGTTTGTAAATAGAATAAGGTTGCAATGGAATTATATTGCAGCTCGCGACCTTCTTTAATCCTTTTCTTTTATATACACTGAGTAGGTATATTTTGAAAACACTGCTGTAGAACTTGGGCAGTAGGTTGATTAGTGTCGGTTCGCTGCGGTTTGTAAATAGAATAAGGTTGCAATGGAATTATATTGCAGCTCGCGACCTTCTTTAAGCCTTTTCTTTGATACACACTGAGTAGGTATATTTAGAAAACACTGCTGTAGAACTTGGGCTGTAGGTTGATTAGTGTCGGTTCGCTGCAGTTTGCAAATAGAATAATGTTGCAATGGAATTATATTGCAGCTCGCGACCTGCTTTATACGTTTGCTTTGATATACACTGAGTAGGTATATTTAGGAAACACTGATGTAGAGCTTGGGCAGTAGGACGATTTGTGTCGGGTCGCTGCAGTTTGTAAATAGAATAAGGTTGCAATGGAATTGTATTGCAGCTCGCGACCTGCTTTAAACTTTTTCTTTGATATACACTGAGTAGGTATATTTAGAAAACACTGCTGTAGAACTGCGGCAGTAGGTTGCTTAGTGTCGGTTCGCTGCAGTTTGCAAATAGAATAAGGTTGCAATGGAATTATATTCCAGCTCGCGACCTTCTTTAAACATTTTCTTTTATATACACTGAGTAGGTATATGTAGAAAACACTGCTGTAGAACTGTGGCAGTAGGCTGATTAGTGTCGGTTCGCTGCAGTTTGCAAATAGAATAAGGTTGTAATGGAATTATATTCCAGCTCGCGACCTTCTTTAAACCTTTTCTTTGATATACACTGAGTAGGTATATTTAGAAAACACTGCTGTAGAACTTGGGCAGTAGGTTGATTAGTGTCGGTTCGCTGCAGTTTGCAAATAGAATAAGGTTGCAATGGAATTATATTCCAGCTCGCGACCTGGTTTATACGTTTGAATTGATATACACAGAGTAGGTATATTTAGAAAACGCCTCTGTAGAACTTGGGCAGTAGGTTGATTAGTGTCGGTTTGCTGCAGTTTGTAAATAGAATACGGTTGCAATAGAATTATATTGCAGCTCGTGACCTGCTTTATACGTTTGAATTGATATACACTGAGTAGGTATATTTAGAAAACACCTCTGTAGAACTTGGCAGTAGAATGATTAGTGTCAGTTCGCTGCAGTTTGTAAATAGAATAAGGTTCCAATGGAATTATATTGCCAGCTCGCGACCTCCTTTAAACGTTTCTTTGATATACACTGTAGTAGGTATATTTAGAAAACACTGCTGTAGAACTGGGTCAGTAGGTTGATTAGTGTCGGTTCTCTACAGTTTGTAAATAGAATACGGTTGCAATAGAATTATATTGCAGCTCGTGACCTGCTTTATACGTTTGAATTGATATACACATAGTAGGTATATTTAGAAAACACCTCTGTAGAACTTGGGCAGTAGGTTGATTAGTGTCGGTTTGCTGCAGTTTGTAAATAGAATAAGGTTTCAATGGAATTATATTACAGCTCGTGACCTGCTTTATACGTTTGCTTTGATATACACTGAGTAGGTATATTTTGAAAACACTGCTGTAGAACTTGGGCAGTAGGTTGATTAGTGTCGGTTCGCTGCGGTTTGTAAATAGAATAAGGTTGCAATGGAATTATATTGCAGCTCGCGACCTTCTTTAAGCCTTTTCTTTGATACACACTGAGTAGGTATATTTAGAAAACACTGCTGTAGAACTTGGGCTGTAGGTTGATTAGTGTCGGTTCGCTGCAGTTTGCAAATAGAATAAGGTTGCAATGGAATTATATTGCAGCTCGCGACCTGCTTTATACGTTTGCTTTGATATACACTGAGTAGGTATATTTAGAACACACTGCTGTAGAGCTTGGGCAGTAGGACGATTTGTGTCGGGTCGCTGCAGTTTGTAAATAGAATAAGGTTGCAATGGAATTGTATTGCAGCTCGCGACCTGCTTTAAACTTTTTCTTTGATATACACTGAGTAGGTATATTTAGAAAACACTGCTGTAGAACTGCGGCAGTAGGTTGCTTAGTGTCGGTTCGCTGCAGTTTGCAAATAGAATAAGGTTGCAATGGAATTATATTCCAGCTCGCGACCTTCTTTAAACCTTTTCTTTGATATACACTGAGTAGGTATATTTAGAAAACACTGCTGTAGAACTGGGGCAGTAGGTTGATTAGTGTCGGTTCTCTACAGTTTGTAAATAGAATAAGGTTGCAATGGAATTATATTCCAGCTCGCGACCTTCTTTAAACCTTTTCTTTGATATACACTGAGTAGGTATATTTAGAAAACACTGCTGTAGAACTTGGGCAGTAGGTTGATTAGTGTCGGTTTGCTGCAGTTTGTAAATAGAATAAGGTTTCAATGGAATTATATTACAGCTCGTGACCTGCTTTATACGTTTGCTTTGATATACACTGAGTAGGTATATTTAGAAAACACCTCTGTAGAACTTGGCAGTAGAATGATTAGTGTCAGTTCGCTGCAGTTTGTAAATAGAATAAGGTTGCAATGGAATTATATTGCAGCTCGCGACCTGCTTTATACGTTTGCTTTGATATACACTGAGTAGGTATATTTAGAAAACACATCTGTAGAACTTGGGCAGTAGGTTGATTAGTGTCGGTTCGCTGCAGTTTGTAAATAGAATAAGGTTGCAATGGAATTATATTGCAGCTCGCGACCTGCTTTAAGCCTTTTCTTTGATATACGCTGAGTAGGTATCTTTAGAAAACACCTCTATAGAACTTGGGCAGTAGGTTGATTAGTGTCGGTTCGCTGCAGTTTGCAAATAGAATAAGGTTGCAATGGAATTATATTGCAGCTCGCGACCCGCTTTATACGTTTGCTTTGATATACACTGATTAGGTATATTTAGAAAAACCTCTGTAGAACTTGGGGAGTAGGACGATTTGTATCGGGTCGCTGCAGTTTGTAAATAGAATAAGGTTGCAATGGAATTGTATTGCAGCTCGCGACCTGCTTTAAACCTTTCCTTTGATATACACTGAGTAGGTATATTTAGAAAACACTGCTGTAGAACTGGGTCAGTAGGTTGCTTAGTGTCGGTTCACTGCAGTTTGCAAATAGAATAAGGTTGCAATGGAATTATATTCCAGCTCGCGACCTTCTTTAAACATTTTCTTTTATATACACTGAGTAGGTATATTTAGAAAACACTGCTGTAGAACTGTGGCAGTAGGCTGATTAGTGTCGGTTCGCTGCAGTTTGCAAATAGAATAAGGTTGCAATGGAATTATATTCCAGCTCGCGACCTTCTTTAAACCTTTTCTTTGATATACACTGAGTAGGTATATTTAGAAAACACTGCTGTAGAACTTGGGCAGTAGGTTGATTAGTGTCGTTCGCTGCAGTTTTCAAATAGAATAAGGTTGCAATGGAATTATATTCCAGCTCGCGACCTGGTTTATACGTTTGAATTGATATACACAGAGTAGGTATATTTAGAAAACACTGCTGTAGAACTGGGGCAGTAGGTTGATTAGTGTCGGCTCGCTGCAGTTTGCAAATACAATAAGGTTGCAATGGAATTATATTGCAGCTCGCGACCTGCTTTATACGTTTGCTTTGATATACACTGAGTAGGAATATTTAGAAAACACTGCTGTAGAACTTGGGCAGTAGGTTGATTAGTGTCGGTTGGCTGTAGTTTGCAAATAGAATAAGGTTGCAATGGAATTGTATTGCAGCTGGCGACCTGATTTAAACCTTTTCTTTGATATATAGTGAGTAGGTATATTTAGAAAACACTGCTGTAGAACTGGGGCAGTAGGTTGATTAGTGTCGGTTCGCTGCAGTTTGTAAATACAATACGGTTGCAATGGAATTATATTGCAGCTCGCGACCTGCTTTATACGTTTGCTTTGATATACACTGAGTAGGAATATTTAGAAAACACTGCTGTAGAACTTGGGCAGTAGGTTGATTAGTGTCGGTTGGCTGTAGTTTGTAAACAGAATAACGTTATAATAGAATTATGTTGCAGCTCGTGATTTGGTTTAAACCTTTTCTTCAATACACACTGAGTAGGTATATTTTTGGCTGATGCCAAATTATAATGCACTCAATGACGTCCATTTTTTAACTAAGTTGCATTTAACTTTTCTATTTTAAACTAAGCCAACTAGTTTTCAAGATATAGGGAATTCTGGCGCTTCGCGAATAGCTTTGTGTTTTTGCTGAATGCATAGTTTTACAACCACATAATGTAAACAGACAATAGTACGTACAATTACGGTTTTAATCATATACCCTAGTACTCGTATTATGTAAAATATTTGTTACACATTATCTATATAAAAGTTTATCTCGATATTTATGCTCGATTTTAGATTATCCGGACTGTCGCCGTTCTTGGGTGACAACGACACGGAAACTTACGGCAATGTCACATCAGGAAAATGGGATTTTGCCGAGGAGTTTGACCGCGTATCGGAAGATGCGAGAGACTTCATTGGCAGACTCCTCGTCTATAACAAAAAGTATACATGTTATTCCCTAAAAATTGGTTTTAAAACTAGTTTTAAATTGACAGAACAATTGACACCACAAAAGTTTTAAAACTAGTTTTAGATTTAAAACTTAGTTTTAAATTAACAGCACAATAGTCATTTGTAATCGAGTCATTATAAACTATTGTAAGTTAAATTGAACCCATTTTATGTAAAATTAAACGGATTTGATTTCTGCTTAGGTTTTCTCATTTCCATACAGTTCCTCATGCTACTCATTATAAGCTAGCTCTATAATATTATAGTTAAACAAAATTGAGCTAAGTCTTGTGAACTATTTATACATTGACCTCAAAATATTACGATAATACTATACTTGTTTATACCAAATTCGCAGTTTTTATTTCTTAAATATGACATCAACGATTGTTCTGATCCGTAAGTTGACAATTATTTTTAGAAATCGAATGACTGCTGATCAGTGTCTTGAACACGCGTGGCTTCGAAGGCCAGACGAAAAGATTCTTCTGCATAACAAAGAAAACCTAAAACAATATGTAACTCGCAGACGTTGGAAGGTAACGCTTTTTCATTAAAAATCTATATACATGATTATTCTGAAATATTCTAAACCACGTGCTCGACTTATAATTTGCGTTTACCAGGCTATGACCAGAACATAATTATCTATAGATTTTGTGTGAGCACAATAAATGTCTGAATAGATTTTGGAATAGATAAATTTTGATTGAGGGCAAAAGATTGGAAAAATTTACTGTGTTGCCTATACTTTAGTTTCGTCAGAAATAAAATAAAATATGACGTTGCCTCAACTTATGCGTCGTACGTAAATCGCATATAAACTCGCTATACAGCAGTAGACTTGATAAACTGTCTAAAACATTAAAGCACCTTAAAAATATTAATCCCATCACAGCCTGTGGTATTTCATATTATTTCAGAAAGGACTCCATGTCGTGACGGCAATCAAAAGAATGGGTTGGTCGATGAAATAGTGCCCGATTTACGATAGTTGCTCTCATCTGCTAGTCTTCGATATATTTCACGTCCGCGTTTGGCACGACTGTCAGAAACATTATGTACCTAAGCTACTAGCTATAATTTTGAGGTATCTGTAATTCCTTAAATGCCTAACAAAGTACGGGTTAAACACTAGCACTTTTTAAATGTATTCCAACTAGCTAGAATAATATAATCATAGACAGCAACTCATCTAGCGCAGTCCGCAGTGGTTGTCTGCAATTTAACTAAGAAATAAAATATAAAAAAAGGATTGTACCACTATGTTGTGTATAAATATACAGTTAAATAATTATTAAATATCACAATTTAAGTTTATCAAAATTTATTATACACTTGTGAACAGCGCGCCGTTTAACATAATTTCCTAACCGTTGAAGACTTGGTGTGCATTCAACCTGCATAGATACATCAGCCGTGGAAATTAATCAGCTTATTATACGAGCTTTGAGCTAATCAACTTGCTTTACCACTTGTGGAACGTACGACAGAAAAACGCTACTCCATGGAGATGTTACGGAGACTGGGAATATCTTCTGTTAAGGGCTTTCCATTGCCAACGCCGTAGTACATTAATATTTCGTGTTTCCTCGTAAAGTAACAAGAACGACGGGGTTTGGAAAATTAACGACAAACGAAGAACATCGCCACCTATAGATTGAATTTTTTTATTAATAAAAAATCTGCCTGAATAGTAGATTGCCAAATATGGCTAATCGTATATATACAAGGGCGTAGCCAGGAATTTTGAAAGGGGGGGGGGTCGCGTCCCACAGTGGGTACCTAAAAGGGGTCCGGGGAGGTCGCGCTCAGAAATGTTAAAGCGGTTTCCAGAATTTGGTATTTTAAGTACGTTATAAACAAGTAAAAATGCACCTGTTGCCAAAATTGCGAATTTTAATACAAAAATCTGAAGTTCGGTCAAAAATAGGGTTGAAAGTAATCGTTTTCTAGTGCGAGAGAGGCTAGGCTTAGCAAAATTTCGGACATGATTTTCAACCGGTATCACTCAAAAAAATTTTTTGGGGTTGAACCAGAAGGGAGGGGGTGGTCGCGACCCGCGCAACCCCCCCCCCCGGCTACGCCCTTGTATATATAGTACAGCTCACGTCTACTGAACAATGTTATCACGCAAATAAGCTTTAAAGTTTCACCCTGAAGGATTCTTGCAATTTGCCCGTTTACGGTTAGATTACTAATGCACTGTCAAGGATGTAACAAGCCGTAGCAGATTTAATACAGTTTTAAAAGAAATTGGCTTTTTGTGAACGGTAAAGCATAAAGCAATAGTTTACGGCATAAAAAATATTTTTATTGCAAATCTATGGTTAGAAACGAGTTAAGGCGTTTTCACACGCTCAAACTTTTTGCTCAAATATTTATGAAAATTTGACGGTAATTTTTAACGAAAAAATTGCGATATTTCAAAATGTAAGAACAAAATTCGAGCTCAAACTTTTTCAAGTAATGAATATTGTCGGTGGTTGGCTACAGGAATATCCTTGAAAAGTTTGAACAGTGTTCGCACATTTAAAGTTACCAAAAATGCAAAAAGAAATGCTTTCAAAGTTTGATCAAAATTTGATCTCAAATTTCGATCAAAATTTGAGCAAAAAGTTTGAGCATATGAACACGCCTTAAGTACACTTATCAACAAGAGACACAACTAGACACAACTTAAAATTAAACCATTTGGTTCCTACCAAACCTACTTCTTTTTATGAAATCCGGAGATAACATTTTGAAGCTATAGCTTTTGGTTGTAGACCTACGATGATGATTTATTCTGTGACGACTCAGGTAAATTTTTAAAACCAGCTGATTCTTCTTGATAGTTGGAAACTGTCATTTTGCAATTTTTGCCACAAAATATCTGGATCTATAAAAAGCAAATACACGCTGTGCGCAAACAGTGTACTACAAAATGTTTATGTTCCGGTATTTGTAAAAAATCATTGATACGCAAAATTAACGCCTGTTCAAGACTTGCTAATATTCATTCTTAAGCTAAAACTTTAGGATGAGTCTATTTCTAAATAAATTTTTATTTCATCACAACTTTCCAGGAAAACGATTTAAAAATCATTCGTTACGAATTTAATAGATTTAAAAGGGTTTCGTAACCACTAAAAAGTGCTAATCAATTTTCTAAAGTTTTTATAAGTGATTATTGAACTACCAAAACGTTTAGAAATTTTTCTCATAGAGGCTTATTATGTAATACGTCTCGATATGCAAACCACATAACGCCAAATCTGTGGGTATATCTATTCAGATTACTATTTAAATTGGTCTAAGTGAAGCAATAATTGTGAAGTTGTAAACCAACGTTCTCACGACATGGTACTAATCATGGCACCAAAATCTTGGGACCAGCGCAAAAACAAAGGAGAAGTATAGCCATACAAAGTATTCACAACGTGAAATGACATGAATTGTTATTCTGTAGCATTTCGAATTCAAATATTGTTCACTAAAACACAGATAAACAATGAATGTGAGCCACCAATAACCTGAATAGTGTTGTTTTTTTAATTTTTGGATGTCAAAGCAAGCGTTTTTTGACATTCAGCTTTTTCCACAAACTAAACCAAAAATGTTGGCAGTACATTCCTTCTTCATAGAGTGAGGAGGCAAACAATGCTAAATTTTTATGTCGTTTGGACAATATAAAATATCTAATATATAAATGCATAAGCGATAAGATACGCCGTTATAAGTGAACCATTGTGCGGCCCAAACTACCTATAAAGCAATATTGTTTCAGCTAAGTGCATGCGATCCCTGGGACCGCTCGACTTAATAGTTTTAAACTAAGTTTAAGGACCTAAACTTATTTATAAAGAGAACGGCATGGTCTACATTTCACTTGTGCCAAAAAGATAATAGTTAGCCTTATACAAGCTTGAATGTTTGGCTACGCTAAAGGCCATGAGTCAACTTAAAATAGGCTATACTAGTACTAGTATATACTCACAAAGAGAACGGCATGGTCTACATTTCACTTATGGCAAAAAGATAATAGCTTTATACAAGTTTGAACCTTTGGCTACGCTAAACGCCATGAGTCAACTTAAAATAGGCTATACTAGTACTAGTACTCACAAAGAGAACGGCATGGTCTACATTTCACTTATGCCAAAAAGATAAGTTAGCTTTGTACAAGTTTGAATCTTTGGCTACGCTAAAACGCCATGAGTCAACTTGAAATAGGCTATACTAGTACTAGTACTCACAAAGAGAACGGCATGGTCTACATTTCACTCATGGCAAAAAGATAATAGTTAGCTTTATACAAGTTTGAACCTTTGGCTACGCTAAACGCCATGAGTCAACTTAAAATAGGCTATACTAGTACTAGTACTCACAAAGAGAACGGCATGGTCTACATTTCACTTATGCCAAAAAGATAATAGTTAGCTTTATACAAGTTTGAATCTTTGGCTACGCTAAACGCCATGAGTCAACTTAAAATAGGCTATACTAGTACTAGTACTCACAAAGAGAACGGCATGGTCTACATTTCACTTATGCCAAAAAGATAATAGTTAGCTTTATACAAGTTTGAATCTTTGGCTACGCTAAACGCCATGAGTCAACTTAAAATAGGCTATACCAGTACTAGTACTCACAAAGCGAGGAGAAATGAAGCGAGTGTTTTTACTCTGTGCTTTTTGATCAATCTCGTAGCTCCAAATTCAGCTCCTTGAGCCTTTTTAAAGTTCCATTACAGCAATTATCACAGGCAATAAGTGAACTTAAAATAGGCTATACTAGTACTAGTACTCACAAAGCGAGGAGAAATGAAGCGAGTGTTTTTACTCTGTGCTTTTTGATACAAGTCGTAGCTTCCGAATTCAGCTCCTTGAGCCTTTTAAAGTTCCATGACAGCAATTATCACCGGCAATAATGAACTTAAAATAGGCTATACTAGTACTAGTACTCACAAAGCGAGGAGAAATGAAGCGAGTGTTTTTACTCTGTGCTTTTTGATCAATTTCGTAGTTCCAAATTCAGCTCCTTGAGCCTTTTTAAAGTTCCATGACAGCAATTATCACCGGCAATAAGTGAACTTAAAATAGGCTATACTAGTACTAGTACTCACAAAGCGAGGAGAAATGAAGCGAGTGTTTTTACTCTGTGCTTTTTGATCAATTTCGTAGTTCCAAATTCAGCTCCTTGAGCCTTTTTAAAGTTCCATGACAGCAATTATCACCGGCAATAAGTGAACTTAAAATAGGCTATACTAGTACTAGTACTCACAAAGCGAGGAGAAATGGAGCAAGTGTTTTTACTCTGTGCTTTTGATCAATTTCGTAATTCCAAATTCAGCTCCTTGAGCCTTTTTAAAGTTCCATGACAGCAATTATCACCGGCAATAAGTGAACTTAAAATAGGCTATACTCCATGATCATACTCACAAAGCGAGGAGAAATGAAGCGAGTGTTTTTACTCTGTGCTTTTGATCAATTTCGTAGTTCCAAATTCAGCTCCTTGAGCCTTTTTAAAGTTCCATGACAGCAATTATCACCGGCAATAAGTGAACTTAAAATAGGCTATACTAGTACTAGTACTCACAAAGCGAGGAGAAATGAAGCGAGTGTTTTTACTCTGTGCTTTTTGATCAATTTCGTAGTTCCAAATTCAGCTCCTTGAGCCTTTTTAAAGTTCCATGACAGCAATTATCACCGGCAATAAGTGAACTTAAAATAGGCTATATGGTACTAGTACTCACAAAGCGAGGAGAAATGAAGCGAGTGTTTTTACTCTGTGCTTTTTGATCAATTTCGTAGTTCCAAATTCAGCTCCTTGAGCCTTTTTAAAGTTCCATTACAGCAATTATCACAGGCAATAAGTGAACTTAAAATAGGCTATACTAGTACTAGTACTCACAAAGCGAGGAGAAATGAAGCGAGTGTTTTTACTCTGTGCTTTTTGATCAATTTCGTAGTTCCGAATTCAGCTCCTTGAGCCTTTTTAAAGTTCCATGACAGCAATTATCATCGGCAATAATTTATTGGGAACGTAACGGTGATCTTAATCACATATCAACGCCTTAGCCCACTTTAATTCAACCGCCAACGACCAAAATAACGAAAACTTTTGAAATTTATACATTGATATATTTATTATTAAAATCAAAACTATAACATGAAAAATCATTTTAACGTTGAAGGGCCCCCAACACATGTCTTATTTGATGCTACTACGCAAATCTAATTGTTTTATTGTATTCAAGTTAAACTCCGATAACCTTTAGACACATTCTAGTGACCTGCATCCATCTTATTGAAGAAGTGTCAAAATTTGACTGTTTTTGGCGCTAAAATATGCCAAATGTTACGTTCGCAAGGTTAATAGCCATATCCATATGCGCAAAGTCAGAGGCTCCAGGTGGGCAGCCGAGTCCCGAAGACGAAGTCCGCCCCCGCGGAGGTCGGTGCGTCAATGTGAGGTAACCTCAGGGGTAAAATTCTCTATCACTCATGAGCATGTATGGCTAATATGACAGCCAATTCGGGGTAAAACTATGAAAACAACATGTTTAAGGATAAATAACCATGTAATCTCATCGTTCATCTCCAATGAATATAAATTTGCTTTCCAAAAAGGTGTGAAATTTTTACTTTTGTGGGTATTTTTAAACTTTGTCTCACAGCATGAAAACGTTAAAATTGTTGGTCTCGATGAAACATTTGGCCATTTGTCGATCAGACGCTTCTGGCAAGAGTTAAAATATAACATGTTAGGTGACCTCAAATTGTCAAAATCAAACAGCATCCGTCTGGCTTTGCGGAAATTTAGAGAGGAAATCATGGGAGTACAAATACTACAAAGACTACAAGGACTACAAAGATATGTGAAAAATCTGCGCTTGTTAACTAGCTCTGTTTCAATAACGTAAAGCTGTATAAATTTAAGTATATATGAAGCGTTAATTTTACTCTGGTTTTGAAGCACTATCGTAATTTTCGTGGTTGGCTATTGTAAAATTTGGTCATATCCAAGTGCCTATTTACTAGGAGAAAACTTCAAGAAGCAGCACAAACACTTAGAACATTCATAAACAAACCTGATGAAAGTCATATAAATAGAGTCGCAAGGCTAGCTGCGAAAATGTGTATGTTGCATGTATAATCGTAATAAGCCAAATTTGTTAAATGATTACCGATATCGTTGTGCACATAGTTGTTCCAAATGCATAGTAGCTTGAACTAAATAATTATCTGTACCGGATATAGGACACGAATTGGGCACTAACTAACAAAAGGTGTGAGGAAAATTTGGACATGACTCTTGACCCGGGGTGTTGCTACATTATTATTTCGTGCAGAGAGACAGTCCTTGTCTTGTTTACATACAGCTGAAAATTTGGACATGACTCCTGACCCTGGGTGTTGCTACGTACTTATTTCGTGCAGAGAGACAGTCCCTGTCTTGTTTACATACAGCTGAAAATTTGGACATGACTCTTGACACGGGGTGTTGCTACATATACTTATTTCGTGCAGAGACAGTCACTGTCTTGTTTACATACAGCTAAAAATTTGGACATGACTCTTGGCCCGGGGTGTTGCTACATACTTATTTCGTGCAACGAGACAGTCCCTGTCTTGTTTACGTACAGCTGAAAATTTGGACATGACTCTTGGCCCGGGGTGTTGCTACATACTTATTTCGTGCAACGAAACAGTCCCTGTCTTGTTTACGTACAGCTGAAAATTTGGACATGACTCTTGACCTTGAAACGGAGGCCAGATTCGTTTTTAGCGAACCAAATTACATAAGAGTGTAAATTTTGGGGCAATTCCTTGCGGTGTCATTCTGCTTCACCTCCGCTCCTAGGATATACTTATAGAGTGTTCAAGCGTTTGTATTTTTTTGTTACATCCGTAAGGTTTCCCCATTTATCTTTCTTGTTGCTTTGCTTATCTTCGTTGACTGCCTTGGTGGTAGGCGAGAGGATTTTTGACACGCCTTGGCAATGGTCAATAGTATCGCTAGCAGGCACAAAATTTCGGCGAAAGGAGGTGCCTCTATATGGATCGGCTGGATTTTAGTCCTTGTAAGGGTTCTGGAAAAAAGTCGACATGGATCATTTCCATAAACTAGCTTGTATGAAATTGGTCTGAAAGAAGCACAACCGGTAAGGGAGGAACCCTGTTTCTAC
>JASANE010005956.1:0-11416 GCA_030248225.1 Trileptium ribeirensis | reverse complement strand
CCCCATAATCCAAGTTTGAGCTGCAATTAAGAGGATATTTTGACATCTCAATTCCCATAAAAAGCAACGAATTTAACTTCAATATTTCATGCTCGGGTTAAATTAAGAAGCTTCAACAGTAAGCGTTTATATGATAAACAACCTTCAATTATGCCTACGTTCCGACCTTGCTTAATGCAGATTTTGTACAGCATTACTAATATGAAACTATGGTAACCCTGCAACTAAGATTTAAATCTAAGCAATAGAGTTTCCGCGACGACCAACTAAGAATAGATCCGGGCATTCAAATAATAGAGCCCATATAAGACTAATCAGCCCACTTAATAGAACGAAGAGTAAATATACCAACCGCACAACGAACAAATAGATTCTAATAGTATAGGACGGCGTAAAATACAGATCTCAAGAACTCTTGCCGAAATGCCACATTTAATTTTGCTCTGAAAACCACACAGGCTAGCGAATCTAAAATTCTTAGAAGCCAGAACATTTGCTAATTTTAATTACCGACACTATCTGGCATATGCAAGATTTACAAAAAAAACAAATAAAACACCTAACAGCTATACATCGGTGCTATAGAGTTTTATTATTTCTATGCCAACCACTACTACGCTTAAACAACATTACAGCAAATTATTAAAACAAAAATCTTTTGTACGCATGCACCAGAAGCAACACATAATTTGACGACAACTACGCAATTGTAGGAGCAGTAAAACAGATGCATGCGGTAGAATAACATATAGGCTTGTCAACATTTTGTTGAAGGCATATTTTCTAGGAATTTACAACTACAGTATCTCAGGGATCACATGCATCACAAAAATACCACCCCTAGAAACTCACTGACGTTACAATAGTATAGTTGGATTCAAAATAGAAAAATCGATGTATTCTGCGTGCTTGAATCTATTAGGCACTCATTGTAAGGTTAGACACGCAATAACATACCGTAATTCCTGGCAATGGACCCATGAAAAATCCCGAGATATGAGCCAAAGCTTGAAAAAGTGAAATTTTCAAAAAGCATGTTTTGGGGATTAGCGATAGGCTACATAACAAGTTGCTTTCATCGTTTCAACCTTATATTGGGCATGTTGTTAACACGCCCCGGCGCAAAATTTGTTAAATACTTGCACCAAAAGAGACCAATTTTGCCACTTTTCCATTGTAAGCGTATCTGCGTTATTAGAATGTGTCGGTATGTTTTTGGGGTTGATGAATGTGAATACGATAAAACCGTTGTATTTGCGTGGTATGCATCAAATAGCGCAAATTCGAGTCCCTTCAACGTAAAAACCTACTTATAATTTTTCTTGAAATCTGGGATTTATATACTTTAATTTTTGTCTTTTGGGATATTGGAGAAAGGAATAAACTGCCCTGTTTCTTTAAAAAATAATTTTGAAACCGCCGCAGTGTTGGAACGAAAGTGCTGCTGCTATCGCAAGATTTTAAAGGTGTTCAGGGAGTCTAATTTGGAACGGCAGCGAATCCAAGCTCGCTTCGTTTTCCCTTCGTTTTGCGAATTACTAGTATTATAGGTACCCTGATCGGGAAGTACGAAAATGTGCAGTGGATTGGTTGAAGAAATCGGTTACGACTAACATCGAGCGCTATCTCCCTCAGCTCATCGAAGTAAGTGTGGGGAGCCACCGTTATTTCGAAGGCGTGTGAAAGGTTCTTGTGGCGCAGTTTACCTTCTTGGAGTAGTTGGGTCCATTGGTCGAAATTAAGAATGGCTGACGACTGCGACATAAACCTGTCCACAAATAGTGCGCCGGCAATGACACAAAGGGCCTCATGCTTTATTTTGTTGATAATATCTTGTAGTGCAAATGCAGTAAGTTAAGTATTTACTCTTAGCAATCGGTGAATGTCTTAGCTTTGTGTCTCCTGCAATTGACTCTCCCTTTACGAGGCAACGGTCAATTGTGGCAGTAATCACTTTACGGACTTCGGCTTCGCTTCAACTTTCGACGGCTGGAACAGTTTATGTTTGGAGTAAAATTGTTGTATCTGTCACGTTGAGAGTTGCTGCAGTTGTTGGCTAAGTGAACTTGTTTTATCTGCAAAAATCAAATTTTTTATCATTGTACCCGAAAATTTATCTAAAAAGTTCTAGGATTTTCATATGGTATTTTGTTACAAAAATGTGGCTCGCTTTATACATAATGTTGTTTGTTCTAGGCGCTACGCTTTGAAACGTGGGAAAATTCGTACCTTTGTGAATATTTATTCGAGTGTGCTATCACGTCGCGCCGCGTCTGTCATAAGTTTTATTGGTGAGCAGCTAATTTGTGCGGACATTTTGCATTGTTTGTGGCATTTTTATTTCGCTATGTCAGGTATGAGTCTATTTTTGTTTCTATACTTTATCAGAACGCAGTGGAGATTGTGTGTTGCAAAGATGAAATCTTTTAAGTTCCGTCTGTATGTGTGTGATCGCCCATAACTCGGAAACGACTTAACCGATATATATTACCTGGGGTTCATTCGAACCATCATCGTGTACATCACCTAGCCTTTTTGATTTGGGGTCTGGTTCCAGGGTCATGGGTCAAAATCTGGGTTATTGCCCTATTTTACCTCATTGTAGCTCACCACGTTACAAGACTAGAAACTACAGAGATGCGCATGGTGCGCTGGATGTGCAGAACGTCACTTCGCGACAGAACCACCAACTCAGAACTGAGGCACAGACTGGGTATCGAACCGATCAGCGCCGCCATGTGATGTAGGAGGCTTCGTGGGTATGGGCATGTCACCAGAATGAACGATGACAACTGGGTGAAACGATCGACGTCGTTTGTTGTTGAAGGAGCCGTTCCAAAAGGGCGGCCGAAAAAGACCTGGCTCCAATCTGTGACCGAAGACTGCAACGAAATTGGCGTGAACACTGACCTTGTTTCGAACCGACCTGCGTGGAGAAGAGCTATCAGAGGAAACAATCGTCCAACTCAGAATCGTCTGGAACACGGACGTTAATCCGAAAAGAAGTAGTACCCTTCACAGAAGCAAGGTTATTTTTATCTTAAGTTTCGAATTTTTTTCTCTGGATGGTTTTATTTCATAGTAAAATGATAAATGCCGATGTCTCTTTTTTATTTTTCGATTAAGGTTCCGGTTCTGTATTTATGGGGTTTGAGGTCCTGGGTATGGCGCCCCCAGTGGTTCCTCGTCCCAAAATTTGAAAATTTGTTGACGTCTTGGGCGACTGATAAGTTTACCTGGGGTTTCTAGGCACGGTAAACTCATTGCCGGTGCTGGTTTTGCTGTTGCCCATGGTTTCATGGGTATGGGGGCACGACGCCCACGGTTCGGGGTCAGAGGTCAAAATGAGGGCTTTTCTTCACATTTTAGCACCCTTCACGGAAGCAATTTAGGACACCCATAGCATTCTATGCTAAGTTAAGGTTCTAGGACAGACTATATAGCATTGCAACTAGTCGTGACCATGAAACAGTGACGTTATAACTTCCAGTGAGTGCATTGTATGGTTGAACCACAACAACCTGAGTCGCTGTGGCCACACCATTTTAAGGTTTCTGCTAGAGACATCTGTAGTTGTTGGGTAGTTGTTGAGGTCAGGTATTGCTGTGAGTGGCCCTTCAACTTTGCTGAAGCCAAAACGGTATAGGTTAACCAGTTTTAGGTTTAGCTGGACTGAAACGACCAATATTGTCAAATGTATATGATCTGCTACCCTTCACTTAGCGGTTGGTGGGAAAAAAGATTTACGAAGGTGTCGGCCATCACAGTCACAGGCTGCGATTGTCTGCAGCGTTGGACATATTTATGATATTTCCATCTGCCAGATCCAGTGATATGGCGGCGTCTTCGCAAAACTAAAATTTTACACATGGCCCGCAGTTCCATGCTGAGTACAATACCTGGGGTAATCTCCCCGACGTTTGCTAGGGTAAATCCGTGCCCAGGGTCTTGTGATTGCATTGGCGTGTTTTTCGTTTTGTATTAGTTGTTTTTGTTGCATGTTTGCTTACAGAAAACGCTTATTTCAGCATGCCGCGCTTCATTTTTATTATGATTTTGACAAGAATAGTTGCAGTGTAAGTACTAGCAATACCCGATGATAATCGAGTCTGCTGAAGAATGTGACACCCTACAGCTTTCGCTTACTATCGCCCGCAGTACGTCACGATCGCTGTCGCACTTATCTCCCTATGGTTTTAAACCCACCAAGGGGGTCAAAAAATGATCCACTCCACCCATGCTCTTTGGCTCCCAGGTGTTCGACCCACCAGTACATACCCTACCCAGATTTTTGAACCACTAAGCTTAGAGCCCCAGGCATTCTATTTGCTTTTTCAGACCCCTAGGTTTTCGATCCACTAAAAAAATAAAAATTTGGTGGTTGAAAACCTCAGGGTAAGAACGAAAACTACCTGTAGGTAATGGGGGCGATAGTAAGGGAAAGCTGAATGGTGTAGCAGAGTCGCTCTTGGTATTATTATTGAGTTTTGTTATAACCGTTTTATCAGGGTAATCACGTTTTGGTGTCAATTCAAAATACCGGGGGGGGGGGTGGGTATGCGAAAAGACTTGCTTTGGGGTAAGCAAAAATTTACAAAGGACAAGATCTAGGGAACTCGAAAATGCTAGGGGCTCCTACACTTTTTGGAGAAGCCAGTATTATACGGCCAGTTGACAGGGAATTCACATTAGGTTCGTGATATTTAAACAGACCAGCAACCTACAGTGCGAAAGATGCGCTTTATATTGCAATAAAGCGCATCCAAATTTTTTCCGATTACGCTTAGTTGAATTGTTGATAACAAAACGAGGAAATAAATAAAATGCCTCGATCGTTGAACAAATCGAGCTAAAATTTGATGTTTTTGCTGTTGTAGTGCTGAATTTGGCTGGGTTTTAGGGAGCTCGAAAGCCGACGCATCCGTGAAGACTTTTTTGGCTACCGATGCACTTGGATGCAGCGTGCCTTAGTTTGGCTCATGGGACCCGGGCTGACAGAAGCGATCCAAGCCGAGAAAGACTTGATGTCACGGTTGCATTACACTGCTGAGCAGATAAAGTCAAGTCATCCTTCGTTGCTAGCACGGAATAAACGAGAGGTAAGTGAATGTTTTCTGAAGTTAATTAAATTATATTTCGTAGGAAAACATTTCTTGTGCAGCTGTATTAAGGCAAAAATAATGCCTAATCAAGTAGCAATATAAACTGAGAAAAGGTTTCCAGAGTTCAAAAGTGGATCTATTTGTCACTTGAGTATCTTTAAAATATAAATTTCAGAAATTCATTCGCGAACAACTCGATGCGTTAACCGAACAAATGAAATTGAAACCAGTCAGCCTTCCGATTAATCCTGCAATGGTATGCTATGGATTTAACTCTGCGGTACGTTGGTTGTTAAGGCGCACTCTTAGATCGTCCAGCACTGAGTGTAATAATTGTAGTATCGACGTGACGCAGCTACATTACGCACTTCCAACGCAATGCCCATACGACCCCGGCTATCGTGACTTCAAGAGCGGACCTGTTGGTTTCAAATTGCTCGAATTTTCCTTCCCACGCGAGTCAGGCCCAAGAAATGACGGAGCTTAGCAAGCCGCAGAAGCGCTTCACAGGATGTGTTCTGATCCTGCCGGACGGGTTGCGCACGTAGTCTACGAGGTACTACCTTTGAGGTCCCCAGGGAGGTCGGCTTCGTCACCTGCTCACAGGCCAAAGAGACCGTACTGCTATTCCCTCTCCACGTTTAACCCGGGAAGTGTAAAATTGTGGGGTGTTTGGGTTTGATTAAAATTGGTTTCCACTCTCTCGAAACGGTTAATTTGTTTAATTTAGCCAGTGGCCCACACTAGGGTCCGACAAATCCCTAGACGTTTAACGTCGGATTCGCGCGTGCCTAAATTTCCTCTTCTTTAAACTCTGCCTAAAATTCCTAATTTTCCTCTTTAAGCAAACATCAGCGTGAGTTTTAACATTTGCGGTAATTTTCTATTATGAGTCGCACAAGTCGTACTTATACATTATAACATGATTAACAAGCTTATTTGGAATCGGCAAATCACGCTGAGGTTTGCTTCTTCAATGCGCGTGTCAAACCTGAACGTGGGTCGTCGATTGGGGTGACGGATTTCAAACCCCTCTTGAAATGGGTTATCGCTACGAGGTTCATCAAAACGCTTGGACACGTTGGGTTAAAAGTGAGCATTTATTGATGAGTCACAATTAGGGTATAGACAGAAACATATTGTACGGGCGAATACAATAGATATAATGTTGCTGATACGATACGCTATTAGGAAAATGAGCATAGCTGGGGACGACTGGGTGGATTGCGGAGTCATCGCCTTTTTCATAGAACGTTCACAGCTGAGTCAAAAACACGGCGTGCACTGCTAAGCCTTTTCTAATGACAGCTGCGCTTACCTTACTCATGAAAAACAGTAGGTCAAGTTAAAAATCAGGACCGGTAAGTGCTACGGTTAGTTATCGATAAAATAAAGGCACAATCGAACTAACTATCTGCTTGGCACTGCGCTTGCTAATGAAAGAGGGTACTCCGGCGAAACAACAGGTTCAGGTAAACGAAAGGCGGCAATAAAGTGAGACGTGCGGGACAAAGCGTACAATGGAAAATTTGTGGGACTCAATCTTGCTCATCCTAATCACGAGACTATGGTACGTGATAAGTAAGTAGCGGTAAATATCTGTTATGTAGCGATTGGGTTACATAAGGCATAACATCATTACAAACGCGAAATGGTATATATATATATATATATATGAACAAAACGATAAAAGCTTGGGAGGCAATCCTCGGTACGACTCATATATTTTCCTACGATGCGATAGTGGTATGGTATCTAGTTTTGTCCTACTCGCATACATACATACATACTTAGAATGACCATATAAAATTTGTTATGGAACATCCAAATATGCTGACTAATTTTAGCTCTTGTTCCCTATGCAATTACTCCACAAACACGGTGAAATTGGGTATCTAATTGCGGTTAATCCATAATCTAGATTACTACAAAAGACAGACATTTCGAATCCACCAACGTGAGTTATAACAATGTTAAGAAAAATAATCGGGCTGACTTGTCTTTCGAACAGCTTACGGGTCCCGGTAGGCTGAGGTTGGTTACTGAATTTCGAGCCTTTCCTAATCTAAATTTAGTGCCAAAAAATCGATATGTGTGTCGTACTCTGACTGTGCTTTACCGACGCTAGGAAGAATACGATTCTACTTAGCTTGCCGTCTTCACAAGGTTTTAGCAGCTGCGAGATCGAACCACATCCCGAGAAAGCTGATAAATTGTCCATCTTTAAGTATAATTTGTTGATCTACTTAAGACTCACTGAGGCGCTGGGGCTCAGCAAAATGCCATCCTATGTCCCTATCAAAAGGAACGGCTATACGGTACACACTAGAGAAAAAGGTTAGTAAGCTTTGAAGTACGCGGGTATTGTCCTGAGAAAAGTCGAGTCATTCGCTATTGCTACGACTTGAAGGCATTAACGAGTGATGAAGGACGGGCTTGTGCGGGTCCTCAACTCATTATACAATCCAAACATTTGTCCTGGGTTCAATTAATTCCGAAAAGCGGCTATCTGTGACCGTTTTGCAAATTCGGTGCCAACTTTGAGGCGTACGGGCAGAGTCAAATACGATGTCGCGGTAGCTATGAATTTTCATTAAAACGAGTAATATTGGCGGAGATGACTCGTAGGTCATCGGCACAGTCCTAGAGATGCCAAAATTTGAGTCAATTTGACTTGAAAAACTCTCAGAAACAAGCTATATTTGGTACTAAAATTTAACCATTATTTCGGGCGATTTCTACTCGACAAAGCGAGTCAGTAAACGGAGGCCCCGGTTGTCAGGACAACCGTAACAATTTTTCTAGCTTAATCTTCCTCGGTTTGTTTCCTTAAATTGTTCGTTTCATAATTTTCGAGCTAAATTTTGAGTACAATTCGATTGGGACTGGGGAAGACTTTTGATTTCCAATAACTTTTCAGTTTGCCAGCATTTCTCAAAATTTTGCACAGGGGCTGGGCTCGACTTTACGTATCGGTTTTCTAGGACCGGGTCAACGGTCCTCACAAAAATTTGGCCGGTCGGGCCGAGACCCGACAAACCCGATATCGCGTCTAGCGACATCGATAACTTTGAGATACAAAATACTAACACTCGTAGTGCAAGTTAGTAACACTGGGGAAAATAATACTTTCCCTTTCCTAACCTAACCACGTGTAAAAGCAAGACCGAAACCGACTTATAAAATAATATAATTTATAAAATTTGAACGGCAATCTGAGCGGCGGTTGCGCGGCTCGGGTTTGGACTGCCTATAACTTTTGAACGGGCCATGGCTTTGCCGGGCTCAATAGCTTAAATGAAAGGCCTATGGGCCTCTATATATACGAGAACAATCATTAAAATTCCTATAATGAATATCAAGTTATCAACGTTCAAAGTTCGGTAGGGGCGGAGCTCTATCGGGCCGTCGGGTCTGTGGTTCCGACTTGCTAATCCTAGGGTTTAAAATGGTGTCCGGTAGCGGACGTCTCTACGAAGAAACAGCGAAAGTTTCAACATAATTCCTGGAGGGGATCTTAAAGTATGTTGATTTTACCTTTTTGGTGGGGTCAGGCCTCTTTAAGGCCGTCGGGTTTGAAGTTCCGACTCGAAATCGACATGTTTTAGAGTCCTATTCATTAACGGACCGTACTACGAAAAACTGCCGAAGTTTTAGCAAAATTCCTGGAGAAAAACTTAAGATATTTCGATTTTCGCATTTTACTGGGGGCGACCCCTTTCAGGGTCGTCGGGTTTGTATTTCCGACACGATGTTTGAGAGTTTTTTTACATATCGAACAAAAAGCTCGGATCCTTCTCGAGATCCGGGTAAAGTTTCAACACAATTCCTAGCGTGGTTTCCAAGATATGTCCAATTTTGACACTAAGTGAATGATACAGCTCATGGGACACTGAGGCAATTTATCTAGCGGCGACACGATCTCCAGTTGGTGGGCGCTGTCTGTAACACTATTGCCATGCAAATACAATTTGACTGAGATCCTATAGTAGCTTAATGGCTACAATATCGTGACTTCCTACTAGCCAGGTGGCAAAATGGGCGGACGAACTTGCGTCCAAAAAGCAACAACATGAATAAACCCTTGAATAAAATCTTTGATGAACGTCGAGAAAAATAGAGCGGGACCGCGGATGATTCGGAGTTCCAATGGTAATTTTCAACCAAAAACGTTTTATTTAACCTCGGTCGGCTCAAAGAATAATTTTTCCGAAATCCTAACTCGACTCAGAGATCATGTAAAATGGATCTAAACGCGAGTGTCGCGCTTGTTTGTATCCTAACTCGATGACCGAGGGAGGTCCAGTACGACTTCGTGTGCCTGATCCAATAGTTTGAGTTGCTAACTTAGGCTATGGGTCGGCGGGACGAGCTTGGACGGGCAGGGCTATCATGTAAAAATAAAGTATGGACAGGGAGTGCACCAAGACTTGATTCTAATCGACACGCTGTTCTACTATAGCCTAGTCACTTCTATAAACGGATTTAACCTAACCGACGTCAGTGCTACTGAGTTCTAAGGGCCGCACTCCCTGTCCACACTTACAGAGTCCGGTCCTTCGTTTCAGCATCCATCGCCCATCCACGTACACTCGCACGACAAATCAGGCAAATAGAAACTAATAAAAACTCGAAAGACGAACACATACCGACGAAAATAAGCACCAGAGCCGGTCTGCAAAACGACCGAACTAAGCGCTGCCGAAGTCATACTGAACTCTGCAGAGTTATTGCAACTCTGCTTTTATATGAAATTTGAAAATATTTGGAATTTTGAATTTTGGATCCGTTAGAGTGCTTATTCAGCACTTTTCTGGAAATCGGACCCCAATTTTAAGCTTTAATATAAATATTGTTATCGGAACGAACTCCGATCACATTTGTGCTAAATTTAATATGAAATTTTATATAAATTTTATACTATTCCTATGATTTACGACTCTGTTTATATTAACTTAATATAAAAGCTATATAAGAGTTTCTGGAAACTTCGAAAATTATACTAAAAGTTCATATTGGTCCGGTAGCTCCAGCACAGTGGTTACCTTAAACAAACAGTTTAACTCGGCGAAATTAAACTAAATTACTTATATATAAAGCCTCACATTTTATATAACGCCTCTATCGATAAGAAGTAGATGAATCAAACTTAAACTGAATATAAATGCAGAAACCAAGTCTATTTGTTCAGTATATATGGAAACGAATGACATCCTACGATGTATAGTTTTATGCTGCCTCTAATATAATCTATATGTAACTTTAATATACACTATATATTAAATAGAGATGCACTTTATTTGCTCCGATAAACCTCCAGAAACTCCAGTGCTTTCTATAAACTAAATATAAACTTTATACAAACTTTGCATTACTTCCACGCGGACGGTTGCTGATTTAGTATACAGAAAGAAAGAATGCTAACCCAGTGCTGATAGTGAAACAGCCGCAAGTGCTGAACATCCAAGTCCAGCTAATACATTTTATATAAAATTTATTCGGACTTCATATCAACTTTATTTACTCAATCAACTTATACTAAAGGGATTGGGGTTAGAATAAAAGACTCGGCTTAAGTAAACAACTAAAAGAAAAGAGGGCGAAGGTAAAAGAGGGTGGGGGTCCTTGGGGAATGGCCGGAGTGCCAAATGAGACTCGGTTCCGGACTCAGTATGTCCGCCCGAGCAAAACAATATGTAACAGGACCGTGTTCGGTGGGGGGAATAAGCTCTTGGGGGAGGGTCCATGTCAAATTTTTCTCCGGGTAGGGTGTTTTAAACGGTGCCCCTGGGTTCGGGGTGCACTTTTCTGGGGTGTTTTATACTTTTTTGGGATAGTCTTGACAAGGGGAATCTGATGAGAGTTACACGCCGGTCGTTGTGTTATTTTGTGTTTTTCCATGGGAAGGGGTACCTAAAAGTGGGCGCCGGGGGACCGCTCCGGGCTTAAATTAAAGCCTCAGCTGTGGCGGTTACAGCAGTACTATATATATTTTTGTGACTAACTTTCGTTAAGTTATTTAATTAATTGTATTTTATCCGTTTACGTACATACTAATTCTAAGTCCGTGGATCCGGGCCGGATCTCCACGAAACCGGTCTCATTCGAAAGACCGTAAAGTTTCCTGTAAGAAATGTTAAGTGAGAAATTTTCGAATTCCCAGCGGTTCCGGAGTTAGGGGCCGGAGCCGATACTTTTGGTACCAAATTTTCTAAGTTTTTTCAACTTTTATCCTCATCTTAGCCAGCGAAGTTGAACGCTGGTAGATAATATTTTATAAAGCAATACGTAACTGAACGAAGAGCAGTGGGACA
>JASANE010005955.1:0-14869 GCA_030248225.1 Trileptium ribeirensis | reverse complement strand
ATAAGTATGTTTCGTACCGTTTTCAGGAAGACCCGGTGATTCTTCCTTGCGGCACGGTTCCTGCTGCGTACGGTGCGACTCGTATCGCCATCGTCCAATTGTTTGTTTCCCTTCTGGGCTCGTCATCAGAAGTCATACACCGAGAAATCGCCTGCCTAGAAACCATTAAATTACTTCTGGTAAGCTTTACTGTAGTTGTATTGGTGGGATATCGTGCTCGTCTCTACACAGGACCAAAGTAGTATCTATATGGGGGCCTTGAAGCTGAGGAAATCCACAGCTCCAGCTGGGGAACCAGAAATACCTGGGGAAGTCTTTATAGCAGAGCTAAATTTAGATAAATATCTTACGAGCAAAATAGAGTTTTGAGAGCGAATGAATGCAAATCATTTTCACTAACGCGATCAGAAAACGAAAGATGGTAATTTTAGTTGTACTGAGATCTTGATACCTGAAAATTGGTTGATTTACGTGCGAATTTGATTGGGTGTCTCGGTTGTAGACATATTGTTCGTTGAACTGGATATTGTGGCTTCCCGGTGAAAAGACGATTATCAGGCTTCCCTGGTTCGTCGAGGCTTCTCGAGAAGACACATAATGCTGCAGCTCTCAGGAAGATTTAGAAATAATTTTTTTAGACTTACCCAGTATGTAGTGCATAATTACACTTTAGGTACGTACACCTGGGTTGTTTTATCATGTCATTTCAAGATCGTAAAAGCTATCAAAGTGCTGCAGCTCTCAGGAAGATTTAGAAATATGTTTTTTAGACTTACCCAGTATTTAGTGCGTAAGTACACTTTAGGTACGTACACCTGGGTTGTTTTGTCATGTCATTTAACGATCGTAAAAGCTATCAAAGTACTGCAGCTCTAAGGAAGATCTAGAAATAAGTTTTTTAGACTTACCCAGTATCTAGTGCGTAAGTACACTTTAGGTACGTACACCTGGGTTGTTTTGTCATGTCATTTCACGATCGTAAAAGCTATCAAAGTGCTGCAGCTCTCAGGAAGATTTAGAAATAAGTTTTTTAGACTTACCCAGTATTTAGTGCGTAAGTACACTTTAGGTACGTACGCCTGGGTTGTTTTGTCATGTCATTTCACGATCGTAAAAGCTATCAAAGTGCTGCAGCTCTCAGAAAGATTTAGAAATAAGTTTTTTAGACTTACCCAGTATTTAGTGCGTAAGTACACTTTAGCTACGTACACCTGGGTTGTTTTGTCATGTCATTTCACGATCGTAAAAGCTATCAATGTGCTGCAGCTCTAAGGAAGATTTAGAAATAAGTTTTTTAGACTTACCCAGTATGTAGTGCGTAAGTACACTTTAGGTACGTACACCTGGATTGTTTTGTCATGTCATTTCACGATCGTAAAAGCTATCAAAGTGCTGCAGCTCTTAGGAAGATTTAGAAATAAGTATTTTAGACTTACCCAGTATGTAATGCGTAAGTACACTTTAGCTACGTACACCTGGGTTGTTTTGTCATGTCATTTCACGATCGTAAAAGCTATTGTAACAGATCCATATGGATCGTTACGACGTGGATGATCCTGACCACAGCCTAATGGTAAACTTTTACCGAAAAACCCATAATCTTGACCACGCGATAATGGTCAACATTTACGATAATCCTGTCCGCACCCCAATGGTCAACATTTTTTCGACCACCAATAATTATGTCCACAGTATAATGGACATCATTTTTCGAATACCAAAAAATCCCGTCCACAGTGTAATGGACAACATTTTCTCGAATACCAATAATTATGTCCACAGTATAATGGACAACATTTTTCCGAACACCAAAAATCCTGTCCATAGTGTAATTGTCAACATTTAGTCGAGTTCCCCAATAATCTTGACCACGTGTATAGTGGCCAACATTTCCGAATTCAGTCACCAGTGTCTCCCCAACCTGGAACGCCCGACGGGAATAGCCCAAAAGGTACGGAACCCACCCTCGCCTTATAATACATACATCTATGTAAGCCGAATCAATTAATCGCCTCTTGGCGCAAGCGAATATATATATTGAGTTCCTCTATATAATATGAAATATGGCTGTTCGCCCGAAAGCGAACAGCGATCGAGACAATTCCCTGAAAATTATAAGAGGAAACCGAAAATAGAAAATTTACCAGTGCTCGCTAGGCATTACCACACTGGTAATTAGCGAGCCTTTACGAAATATTACTTACCAGCGTTCATTCGCGCTGGTTGAGATAAGAAATAAAAGTTAGAGAATTTATGAAATTTAGAAACCGAAAATATCGGCTCCGGTCCATAACTCCGGAACCGTTGGGAATTCCGAAATTAAGTGCTTAACATTTCTTATAGGAAATTTTATGGTCTTTCGAATGAGACCGGTGTCGTGGAAATCCGACCCGGGTCCACGGACTTAGGAGTGAATATGTAGGTACGTAAACCAATAAAATACAAGTAATCCAATAATTCAACGAATATTTAACACATAATTATGTACGCGGTATCATTGCAATCCCCAGACCCGAGGCTTTAATTTGAGCCCGGACCGGTCCGGCTGCGCCCACTTTTAGATACCCGCTCATATGAAGATTTCAGAAGTAACGCCCCGACAGGTGTGTCACCCCTCATCAGATTCCCCTTGTCGAGAACAACTCAAATATACACAGAACACCCTAGAAAAGTATGCCCCGAGCCCAGGGGAACCGTGTAAAACACCCTACCCAAGGGAAAATTTGGCATGGACCCTCCCCTAAGAGCTCATTTTCCCCCTGTAGACCGAATACGTTACATACCGTTTTGACCGGACGGACGTCCTGGGTCCGAATCCGGGGGTGGTTCGGCACTCCGGCCATTGCCCAGGGACCCCCACCCTCTTTTTACCCTTTATTCTTTCTTTCTCTTGTTTTGTTTACATAAGCGCATCCCTTCTGTGATCAATGTGTTTAATGTCAAATTTATATAAACTAGTTAACTGCAAAGTTTCTTATCGAGGGGCGAATATAAAGTTTCTATGAAAGAAATATTAAATTTATAATTTAATAGTCGTCTTGCTTGGGACCATTGAGTGTCCAACTTGTAAGCTCGAGTAAACAACATCTCGTAACTACTTGAATCGTTTGGCGGTCTCGCTAACTTGTTGCGGACGCTTGATGTTCGTATGGATGTATACTGCAAGCAGAGCCATTTGTTTCTTAAGTCAACAACGTTGAGTTTACCTTATTAAATTAATATTAAGTTTATATAAATACAATATCAGATTCGTAGCATATTTGAACTTCTTATCAGCTAATGAAACTGACTTGGAATTTGAAGTTAATATGCTAGCACCACCGGAATTTAAGCTACTGCTGAATTGACACTTTAATGGTAGTTTTATAGCACGCCTTGGTGCAGGATTGTACTAGTAAATCGAAAACTTTAAAGTTTCTAGAAGATTCCGTAGTGACTTTTGGTAGTTTATAGTAATAAATTATTTCTTTAATATAAAGTTTGGACTTATAAGTTTGTAGTTTTAGGGTAATAAATTATTTTTATTATATAAAATTTATATCGAATTTGGACATCAAATTGGTCCAATTATGATCGGAATGTAAACTGATAACTCTATTTAATTAAGAGATCTAAAACGGGGTCAAATTTCCCCAAAAGTGCTGAGCAAGCACTTTGACTGACAAGAAATTCAAAATTTCAAAAATTTAAAATTGGAGTATAAAAGCAGAGAAGCACAAAGTCTCTAGAGTTCAGTACGACTGCGGCAGCGCAGAGTTCGGTCGTTTGGATGCCTATATGGATGCTGCATAACAAAGTTTTATACGGTCATTCTATGTACTTATGCATGTATGCGAATAGGACACAAAACTAATCTCGTACCGTTGTCGCACCTTCAGGAGAGAATTCAGGAGTCGTACTGAGGAGCATTTCATAATCTTGTCATGGTATTCATAAGTATCCTTGTATTGTTGTTGTATTACGTTGTCATGGGTTAACCTCATCGCTACTAACTGCGAGTATAAATAACCGACTATCATGTACCATAGTTTTGTGATTCGAATGAGCAAGATGAAGTCTCGCAAACGTCCTGTTGCACGCTCAACCCCGTATACATAGCCTCGTTTCCGCTTTTCGCTTACCCGAACCTATGGTTGTGTCGGAGTACCCTTTCTGTTAGCAAACATAGTACCGAGCAAATAGTTAGTTCGATGGCGCCTTTATTTTATCGATAACTAACCGTAGCACCTACCGGTACTGATTTTAATTTGACCCACTATTTTTTCATGAGTAAGGTAAGCACAGCTGTCATGAGATAAGGCTTCACAGTATATGCCGTGATTTGACTCAGCTGTGAGAGTTCCGTGAAAAAGGCGATGACTCCGCAACCCTCCCCAATTGAAGCTCTGCTCATTGTGTATTAGCGTGCCATAATTGTAACATAACGCTTATTGTATTTGCCCGTACAATATGTATCTGTCCGTGTACCCATAAGTTCTTGTGCAACTCATCAATAAATGCTCACTGAAAACTCAAATTGTCAAGTGTTTTGTTGACCCGTAGTAGCGATAGGAACTAAGGGGTTTGAAATCCGTCACCCCAAATCGACGACCCACGTTCAGGTTTGACACGCGCATCGAAGAAGCGAGCCTCAGCGTGACTCGCCGATTACAAATAAGTTTGTTATAATTATGCTTGTTTGCATATAATTAATGCAAATAATTATGCTTGTTGTAAAGGTACGACTGGTGCGACTCACATACAAAAATTTGTAAACTCACGCTGAGCACCCAAAATAGAAAACATTGAGACACGCGCGGATCCGACGCTAAACGTCTAGGGATTTGTCGGACCCTAGTGGGGGCGACTGGCTAAAGTAAAACGAACGAACTGTTTCGAGAAAGTTAAAATCAATTTCGATTGAACCCAAATACCTAGAATTTTACACTTCCCGGGTCGAACGTGGATAGGGAATAGCGGTTTGGTCTCTTTGGCCTGTGAGCAGGTGACGGAGCCAACCTCCCTGGGGACCTCAAAGGTAGTACCTCGTAGACTACATGCGCAACCCGTCCGGCAGGATCAGAACACATCCTGTGAAGCGCTCCTGCGGCTTGCTAAGCGTCGTCATTTCTTGGGCCTGACTCGCGTGGGAAAGGAAATTCGAGCAATGGAAACCCATCAGGTTTGCCCTTGAAGTCACGATAGCCGGGGTCGTATGGGCAATACGTCTGGGAAGTGCGTAATGCAGCAGCGTCACGTCGATTTTATTACACTATTAAAGTACTGCAGCTCTCAGGAAGATTTAGAAATAAGTTTTTAGACTTACCCAGTATGTAGTGCGTAAGTACACTTTAGGTACGTACACCTGGGTTTTTTTTGTCATGTTATTTCACTATCGTAAAAGCTATCAACGCGAACCACTGACTATTTTCCCGTATGTACACGTATGCGATTTGCGGCACTATGTTGCCGTTTATCAGCACATTTTGCTGACCTCGTATTATCGAAAACGCGATTACCAATCGTGTTTTTCTCGTATGCTGTAATTCACAAATAGACTGCGAACAGTGCAATCTGATTCAGAACATCATTTGATGAACGCGGACAAACGTAAGAACGCAAATGCCATTCGTATATCACAGAGCCACTGTTCGCGTTCGCGAAAATGCAAATACCAATAACAAATATGTGAACACGACTTTTTCTGCGCGAAGCAATTCTTGATTTTGACAAAAGAACAACCTTCAGCTATATCCCGTTTGTCTGGCTGTGTGGCAGACTTCTCGAAGCCTCCATTCCAAGGATAGCTGAAAAACTTCAAATTACCATATATTGGTCAAATTTAGGTAGTTGGACAGGTTTTTTGTCCAAACTTGCTTGTTGGCGACATTTGAGCTACTTTTATCCCATATCCAACCTCTCTTATGTCCAGAGGAGCCCGGCTTTCTAGAACCCCCTCGGGGCCCACCAGGATGTCTGAAAAACTTCAAATTGCCATTTTTTGGTCAAATTAAGGTTTTTGGTTCAAACTTTGATTTTTCTTTTTCACTATATAGAATAAATTAATCAACTGGAGGACTATGTTCATTCTATCAAAATTTGAAAATTCCTCGCTCAAACTTCGTGTACGAGGTTTATCTTGAGCGATGACCTCACGTCGGGAGCTGCAACCGTAGGTCTTGCATTGTCAGTATCAACATGGAGTACATATTATGAAATCATTGAGCAACCCATTGAATTCGGTTTGATCATTATAAATCGAACAATATTTAGTATTAATTATAAAATTCAAGTTATAACTTATATTATATTGCTATTATCCGTATTCGCATATAAACCTGTATATAAACAAAATAAAATTAAAAAATGGTCAAATCCTATATAAAGGGTATATACGATATGGGTAATAAAATAATTATTGCATTTTATATCAATCGTGCAAACCAAACTACATTTTGACCCACTGTCATTAAACACACAAAACGGAATGACCTTCAGGGCATATTGTTTTAGTATTTTGCTCCAGCTTTCGACGAATTTGGTTAACGAACCTCTTTGTAATTGAAATAACATTTATAAATCTTTTACGTTCCGTCTGTGCGCGTGTGATTGGGGAACGCCTTTTCATCATTGTGGGCTCATTGGAACCGCAATAGTTGATTTACCGTGTACGTCCCCGAGCGTTTTTTAATCTGGGCTCTCTAAATTGGGGGGGGGGGTTGGGGGCCCCCTGGCATTTTTCGGTTCCCACTGGTTCAGAGATGGTGCCCCTTGGCAAAATTTCGGGCTCCCCCCGGTTCATTGCCTCTTGGAAAATTTTTTGTTTCCAATCGGTCCAAAGTATATAAAATTTGATCAACATTTGTACTAAAATTCCTTTCTGAAGCCAAAAATGTCGCAAATTTTGCCAAAATTGCCTTCAAAATCGCTTTTTCTCTCCATCAAAGCAATTTGGCAGTGTTTCTGACATTATTTTTTAACCATTTTTTCTTGGTAAAATGTCCCCTAGCAAAATCGGGCGCCCCCGGTTCGGAACCGGGAAGGGGGCCTGGTTCATGCCCCTGGCAAAATTTTCAGCGAATGGAGATCCCAGTGATTTGGGGTCTGGCTCCGGGGTTAGGGGTTATAAAATGGGTTTTTTGACCCTATTTTAATCCATTTTAGCACCCTTCATGGAAGCAAAGTTATTTTTACTCTAGTTTTCGATTTTTTCTCTGGTTGGTTTTATTTCATAAATCATAAATGCCAATGCTTCTTTTTTGTTTTTCGATTAAGGTTCCGGTTCTGGATTTATGGTGTTTGATGTACGGGGGTATGGCGCCCTAATCGTTCCTCGACCCAAAATTTGATAATTGGTTCTGACATCTTAGGCGGCTGATAAGTTTTATCTGGGAAATTTTTGAGCATGGGAAACTCAAAGCCGGTGCTTGTTTTGCCCTGTGACCAATGACCAAAGGTACGGGGTATGACGCTTCATGGCTCGGGTCAGAGGTCATAATAAGGGTTTTTCACTTATTTTAGTAACCTTCACAGAAGCAAGCCTATGTTTATCTTAACTTTCTAATTTTTATCTCTGATTGGTTTTAGTTCATGGTAAAATGATAAATGCCAATGCCTCTTTTTTGTTTTTCGATTAAGGCTCCAGCCCTAGAGTTATGGGGTTTGAGGTATGGTGCCCATTGGGGTTCCCCAACTCAAAATTCGAAAATTTGTTCTGATGTCCTGGGCGGCTGAAAAGCTTCACTTGGTGGGTTTTCAAGCGTAGGGAACCCATTGCCGGTATTGATTTTGCTCTGTGACCAGTGGTTCTATGTGTACGGCGATGTGGCGCCCCAAGGTTCGGGGTGATAGGTCTAAATGAGTGGTTTTCACCATATTTTAGTACCCTTCACGGAAGCAAGTTTATTTTTATCTTAACTTTCGAATTTTTTCTCTGGTTGGTTGTATTTCATAGCGAAATGATAAATACATCTGCTTCTTTTTTGTTTTTCGATTTAGGCTCCGGTTCTAGAGTTACGGGGTTTGAGGTTTGGTGTCCCAATGTTTCCTCGACCCAAAATTCGAAAATTTGTTCTGACGTCCTGGGTGGCTGAAAAGTTTTACTAGGGTTTTTTGGACATGGAAAACTGACTGTTATTTTGCTATGCGATCCATGGTTCTATAACTACGGTGGTATGGCGCCGCCATGGTTCATCGATGCAAAATTCCTAATTTTAGTGTTACCTTTTGGGAGGCTGATAGCTTGCGCTTGGGGGTTTGGGGCATGGGAAACATATTGCCAGTGTTAGTTTTGTTCTAACTTGTGTGAATTGTATGATATCCACATATAGCATATCGACGTATGTTATCGAGAGCTGATTGGCTGTGCACGCAAAAGGCGTAGGTGTACCTATGCTTCGCTACGTTCTGCAATCTCGATAGAGTTACTAGTTTTAGTACCCTTCACGGAAGCAAGGTTATTTTAATCTTAACTTTCCAATTTTTTCTCTGTTTGGTTTTATGTCATAGCAAAATGATAAATGCCTATGCCTCTTTTTTGTTTTTCGATTAAGGGTCCAGTTCATGGGGTGTGAAGTATGGGACCCCCGTGATCCTCGACCCAAAATTCGAAAATTTGTTATGACGTCTGGCGGCTGAAAAGTTTTAATTGGGGGGTTTTCGGGCATGGCAAACTCATTGCTTATGTTGAATTTGCTCTGCGTTCCATGGTTCTATGGGTAAGGGATATGGCGCCGCCATGGTTCATCGATCCAAAATTTCTATTTTTTACTGTTACGTGCTGGGAGGCGGATAGCTGGTATTTGCGGGTTTCGGGGCATGGGAAACTTATTGCCGGTGTTAGTTTTATTCTAACTTGTGCGGTATTGTATGATATCTACATAATATAGCATATCGACGTATGCTATCGAGAGCTGATTGGCTGCTCATTGAGCGGAGCTCGGCGAAGCCGAGCGAAGCGTTTTTATTTTCTGTCTGTGAGTAAAAAAATGTCGATGTCCGTCCGTTTGTTCGTTCGTTCGTTCGGTCCGACGTATCTCAAGAACCACTGAACCGATTTTAAAAAACTTTTTTTTTGTTTGAAAGCCTGTCATGTCAAAGTGTGCACCTGATATCTGGGATTAAAAATTTTTGAGTGGTTAATTAGTAATTAGCTAATTAGTTTGGCTTATGCAGCTAAAATAGAGAATTTTGCATTGTGTTATTTATTGAAATAGAATCGTTTCGATCAAACCATTATAGGGTTTTTTGGGTCGAAGAATTCAAATATAATATTTTTACCAATGATAAAGCCCTATGCCCTATGCAATGTAGTTACAAGAACATAAAATTGAGTACATTCGTAATGCCACAGCCCAAGCTTCGCTCACAAATGTAATTCCACTACCGACTAGTGCAAAAGGCGTAGGTGTATTCTTTGCTTCGCTACGTTCTGCAATCTCGATACCTGATTTTTACAAATTAAGCTAAATATAGTTTTCAAAGGTTCAATTGTTCTTTTTTCTAATTTTCATTAAGAGATTTTTTCTAACTTTTAAAATATTAGTCAGCAACGTATTACTGGGTTTTTTGACGAATTTTCAGCTTCATGAACTGGTTTTATTTTTTATGTAAGGTCGAGTGATAAGGGGGTGAAAATTGTTTTCTTTGGGAACAGCCAAGATATCGCAGAACGTCTTGGAAGCCATAGTGTCATGTAACAGGCTTATCCGCAACCCTCCGAAAGGGGGCATGTTTATTCTTGGGGGAAGTTTCAAAGTGGGAGGAGTATATTTTGCTAAGAAATACCGTGTTTGTGTAGTTTTACTCCCGTGCATGTATTTGCAAGCTATAAACCGACGTTTTAGCATCAGAAATAGTGGTAATTAATTTTTAAACACGTCTTGCATACCAAAAACAAATTTTCAGACAAAAATTGTTGGATTGAGTTTGGGGAATTGGGGTAAAATCTCACAACATGTGTGGGTTAGGAGGTCCGCCCCTGCGTAGAGTGTAAAATATTAGAAAGAACAATGGGTTTGACGTGGCTTAGCAAATCCATTTGATAACAAAGACTAAAGCTTCCAGGTTATGTTAAGTAAGTCCTCGCCGTAACAAAAACACCACTCCGCGATCATTTCAGCGGTTGAATCAAAAATCTTTTTCGAAAATAGTGGGCCCAGGGATATTGTAGCGACCGCATTGTTAAAAGCATTTTTCCAAAATACTTAAATTTAGGATTTTCCAATAACCCATGACCATTTACCCTGGACCCCATAATCATTTCAATTTAATTTTTTAGCTATTTAGAACAGGTTTTGTCAAACTGGCTTACCGGTAGCTTTGTGAACACAGTTTTGAGCACCTACGTAGCTTCTGGTAAAATTGGATTAATCGTGTGTCCTAAACCTGGACTTTTTTGTGTCCAGCAAACTGCGAATCAGGTCAAATGGGCACTCCAGTGCCTTAGTGAGCACTATTTTTAGCAGCGAAAAATTGGCAATCAAATGTTGGCCGGTGAATGAATGTGATGGATGTTCTTAAGTCGATAAAATAATTATTATTGACATAAAATTGTGATATTAATGATAGTTTTTTTGTACTAATGACCTAAATAAAGGAAGTCTGCTATTTTAAAAATAGTACCTGAGGACTTTGAGCCTTAGCCTGGGGACCTTTCCCAACTTCTCTCAGGTACAATGAGGGAGCCGTGTTTCCCAGGTTAACTCAAGAGTTTCATTATGTATCTTGTTTTTGCCGCAATGTTTTCTGAAAATGCGTATTTCACCAAGTCGCGCTTGATTTTTCTTCGCAGTTTTCATAAATCATCGAAATAAAATCTGTAGTTTTGTTTTAACTTTTGTTATTGATATCACCGCAAAATGGGGGTCCCTCAGGGCGGATGACCTTGGGAAGACGCTAAAATTTACCCAGAGGAGCCGAGGGGCCGAAATGCTGGGGCGCCCCCTTCTCTCTGTGGAGAGGCCAGTGTTTTGATTCGTCCTGCAGGATCCAGTGAATTATAAAGTACAAAAATCTGTCATTATCAGACTAAAATCATTGTTTTACCATCGTATTAAAAGTACACATCGTCTAACTGATATCTATTAGTTAGTCTAATTGCCAAGGCGGTGAATTTATTGAATTGAATTAAGTGTTGAATATTTAATTTAAGGATAGGTACGCGGTTATATTAAGCCAAAATCAGCCGAATATCCTGCATGTTTCTTACATAGTTGACGAGATCTTGCCGTTTTGTTGGGTCTCATGTGGCCCATTGGTTTAAGACCTCTTTTGACTCAAACCCGCAACGTGCCATCGTGTAGCAACGTCATATTTAGAGCGTTGTTTGCTCTCAAAATGAGCATAAATTATTTCTTTGCAGCATTTGTCGCTCAGCCCATGGCCAATTGATCCCGTTTTGTGGCTGAGGTGTTTTATCGCCGTTATTTGTCTATTTTAAGCTTTCAAATGCCAGTCAATCAGTTCAGCAGAAGTTATGTCCGGAACAGATACGGTGGAAGGGTACCACTGAGAATTCTTTGCTGAGCTCGTTTTACTCAGCTCACTCAGAATTCAATAATGTATAACAAAAGTAATAAGTTTTTACGCATATGCACCTTAATCCGCTCTCATTTAAACTACTGCGTTCTAGGCCCGTGTTAACTATTGGTATCGGGTCAAGCCATTTAGTTTTGCAAAAATATGGCAAAATTAAAAAAAATATTAAAATTGGCAAAAATTTGGTGAAATTTTTTTACAAAAATTAAGTAAAACTGATAAATATTGAGTGATATTTTAGTAAAGGTTGAGGGAAGGCGGGGAAACCAGAATTGTGGTTGTTAATTGTTTATTTTGGTGGGGGGGTTGGAGGGAGAGATGTCTATTTAGGGTCATGCAGGGCTAATGAGGTCTAAGATCTCTTTTTCCTATAAAAATACCTTTTTTGGGGGGGTTAGAGGGGGAGATGTCTATTTAGGGTCATGCAGGGCTAATGAGGGTTCAGATCTCTTTTTCCTATAAAAATATCTTTTTTGGGAGGGGGTTAGAGGGAGAGATGTCTATTTAGGGTCATGCAGGGCTAATGAGGGTCAGATTTCTTTTTCCTATAAAAATACCTTTTTTGGGGGGTTAGAAGGAGAGATGTCTATTTAGGGTCATGCAGGGCTAATGAGGGGTCAGATTTCTTTTTCCTATAAAAATACCTGCGGGTATATAATAATTTAGAGCCCCATTGTTTTTGTTGCTCAGTAATAATGTTGATTAAAGGATTTAATAATTCATATGTAAAATTATAAGTGAAATGCCACAACAATTTTTTGACTGATTTTAGTCGCTGTTCGTTGGTGGTGTAACCTGTTACATTTTTTGGTTACCTCTAGTCCGTAATTAAGCCGTATTGGAGGAGAGTGCGAGCCGGCTTCCAAATTTCGATGTGAGGCATCAAATGAAATGCTTGGTTTGCCGAAAAAGTAGACTCAACCCGGAAAAACCTCGTCGGAGACCAATAGTTTCAAACTTGTGTATCCATGCAGTTTAACAGAGGCTGGATGATATAAAGCTGTCCACATTAGGTAAGTGGTCAAACTCACATTTACCATTAGAATTATTACAAATGGCGTCTGTGTAGTGCTCCCATGCTTGGTAAGTTCAAGGTACGTAGAGGTCACCCCCGGTTTATGTGAGCTTCTAGTGACCGATCAAAAGATTGTAAACCTTATTTTTTCATGTATATGTTGTAGTTGACCCTAATAGGGCCGTTTAAGATGGCAGTTTGTGGTTTTCACAATAGATGCCTTAGGTGAATGTCAGTTGTCGCTGTACGAATAAATTATATTGTAATTTATTCTTTTTAGCAGAAATAATTGTTTGAGGTTTTTCTAAATAGACTTGGCTATTTAGGCTAAATTTGGCTAATACTTTTTACCTATGTGATTTCCCTACGTATAGTTTTGGAAAATCTTCTGACGCAATTATATTTTCAATTGCAATATCCATATTCGAGTTTTGCAGTAGCGCCCTCACTCCACTTAAATTAAACGAGTCCCTCGGCCAATTCGATTTATAGATGTTTATTATCTTTCAGGTTCAATTTGTTCAGTTTCCCCTAAACAATTTTTTACACAGCGCCGTTTTGCAATGCGTCAAGTGTTTGTTGACAATCCCGTGCCGTCAGATTGTTAGCGACGGTGGGACCGGTGACCATACGCCACTGCCTTCACCAATTCTACCTCAGGTTAGTGAAATTCGCAGGACGACAGTCCAACCCTAAGCGTAATACTTGCTTTTTGTCACTGTAGCCGCTGCCGAGCTATGAGTCAAAGTGTGATAAATATCCCCCAAATTGATTTCTAACACTTTCATTAAACTAGTTTTTGATTACTGCGGGTGAACCATGGAATTAAGCGCATTGGTTCCATTTTTCAGTCGCGCAATCTTTACCCTTATGTAACTGTGCCAGAGGTTAGTAATGCTAAAACGGCGCTTTAGGTTTTGTTTTAGCAGATAACGATGGAATCAAAGACATTTTCTGTAGGCTGCTCCTATGCGTCACATGAAAAATGGCACCCAATTCTATTGATAAATTGAGGATGCTGTTTTCGTGATAAAAAGTGCCTTTGCTATGACTGCCAGCTGTCATGACTGACTGCATAGCTTATGTCTTTGAAGGGTCCTGGAAGCACAAATTTGGTTTAGAATTGTCATATTTCAGCAACTTTTTAATTGATTCGTTTGGTGGAATATTTTTGGGCGTTCATTAATACGTGTTACTATAGAAGAGCATGTATTATGCGACCGAGTAACACATGCTGCCCTGGGCCCGTTTCCGTCTGCTTTGCAACTGGCTAGTCCAAACTTCGGAAATTATAGCCGGTGGACCCCTCGGCTCACCTGCCGGGGGTGCCGAATTTTGCCGGGGGGGGGGCAATTTTTTGCCGGATTTTGTCGTGTTTAGGCGTTAATTTTTCTCAGCAGGGGCTTTGAGCCTGGGGTACCCGAATTTTTTGCCGGGGGGTACCTCTGTTTTGCCGGGGGACAGCCGAAAATACCGCCCCCACTTTGGACTAGCCAGTGCAAGTAATTGCAGTGCTGGCCAAATTGAGTGCATCGGTCGAAATGTCGTTTAATTGAAACTTCGCTCGATATTTTGCACTAATTTCTGGCCATGACTGTTGCTAACTGGACCCTTGATTTGCTAGCTCCAAAAGGATTTCAGCGTTTACCGCCAAGTCATGTATCCTAAACCAGGTAAATTTCGCCCGGAGGTACTACTATTTCGGTCCTGTGGAAAGGCCGGGTCAAGAAGCTTGTAGAAATAGTTTTGATGTGACTTTTTTGAAAATATTGTTCATCCGTGACTATACGTTCTACATTAACCGTTTCTATCGCTAGTTTACAGGGATTTAGCAGATTGGTTCTGTCATATGAAACCATACTTTTCCATCTTTTATACGATTTTACCATGCTGTAACATTGTATTGCTTCTTGTTTCAGTTATTTGATGCGAACGATGGGGTCTTGAAACTGATCTTAACGACAATTGAAGCAAAGGCTAACTGCAAGTAAGTGTATTTGCAGTCAATACATTACATGGTTTCCCAATAAGTAAGTACAAATTTTTGCCCGTACAACAATAAATCTAAGTACTGCAGTTAATACAAACCTTAACATATTTTTTCAGTATACTTTTTAGTTTACACAGCAAACTGGTGTCTACCAGTTTCAGTAATTTCCTCCAATCTGAAACACTCAATGCGGCAAACTTTCTTTAGCATTTCGGGTTCCAGAAGAGACGCTTCCCCTCTAATAAAGTTTTCAGCTCGCTAAGCTTGAGAACACACCAATGGAAATATAAGAAAAGCCCAGTAAGACCATTTGAATCAATTCCCATCCAAACCATAACACCAGGAGT
>JASANE010005954.1:0-44397 GCA_030248225.1 Trileptium ribeirensis | reverse complement strand
CCCCGGGCATTTGAGAATGGGGGGCATTTTAAAATGTGTCAAAATGGGGCATTAAAAGTGTTCAGGCTAATTTTTGCAGGAATGGAACTTCGGGTTTCACGTCTTTTTGATATAAGCATGGAGAAATTTGTCACAGAAGTTTTTCATTTCCTAGTCAAAATTAACAAGCGGAACCATAACTGCAGCATTTTGTGGTGCTATTTCTACAACATAAAAATATTTTCTATCTGTTTTCGCTGTGGCGCCTTAGCTCTTCAATTTCCCAGCAGCTTTTTCTCGACAAACAACTATTGCTAATTGCGTCTTTATCAGTCAAATTCTCATATGCTCGCTAGAGCACAACATAAGGGAATTTCGAGTATTTTATTTTGCTGAAAATTTCCAACACCAGTAATTAGCCGATGAGGGCGGGAAAACGGGCGAGCGTATATAGTTAGTAATTAGTTCAGGAAGCTCTACGTGGAGTCATTGGTGGTTCCACGTTGAGCTTCCTGAACTAATTACTAACTACATACGCTAAAATATAAAATACAGATAGCTAACATACACCCGCGCTAGTACATTAAGAGGAAGGTTGGCTACAAATTGTTAGTAATATTAGAGGCTTCTCGGCACAATAATGTTCTGAAAGGAGGGGCGTACTTTATAAGTGGAGGCATGAAGAAGCATCGAAAAAATGCTAATTTTATGGCAGCTGACAAATTTGTGTTCTTTTCAGTTAAATACATGCGACAATGTTACGCGCATTTTGAACCGATTTTTACACGCTGACGAAGCCTAACACACGCTGACGAAGCCTAACACCATGGGCAGAGAAATTTTAAAAAATATTTGCTTTTGGTTTCATGGTGCAGGTCGATAAATTTGCGATTACGACCGGTGTCACATTTTAAAATGCCCCCATTTTCAAATGCCCGGGGGGCATTTTAAAATGTGACACCGGCTACTCCCTGCTTTTGCACCACAATGAGATTGTGATTGAGCAATATCAATAAGCAATGTACAAAAAGTTTGCGAAAGCCGACAGGCTGTATCTCTGTGATTTAGAAAGTCATTCAATGATCAATTTATTGCACACGGGGACGTGTTGGTTCCTAAATGCCAATGTTCTGTGTTTGAGTATTAATTCGACTTCGGACCAGCTTCTAATCTCATCGACATAACAATAAATTATTAAAAATGTTACTTATTTAAACAATACCATGAACCTCAGAAACCAGGATTTTTAATAGTTGTAAAGAAAAGAACGCACGCTTTTTTGTACTGAAGCTATTGTATACAACTTCCTTTGTCTAAACACTGCGAAAGGCAAAATATGTAGCTTTGCATAAACTGGTTTCTAAACACATTCTGACAGGTTTCGGTGTCATATCAACCAATCGGACAGCTACCATTTCCAAATCTGAATAACAACTATATACGTATTTATCACAGTTAGAACACAACTCCGGCTTCTATAACATTAGCATTGGTCGCCAAAGTATTTCGTGTTTCGTAGTGTATGATTTGTAAATTCAGTTAAAATTCCTTTGTCTAAAGTTCTTGATACAAGTTAAGAACAACTAACAGTTGTATCTATGAATGTAACCGTGTTACAATATTATGGACAGATATAAAAGAAAATAATTCGCGAATAGCAACTGAATAGCTGATAATTATTCGTCTACGGCTTGCGAATAATTCGTGAAGCGGTTGCGAAAAACTTTTATTTCTGTCCGTATTGCTTATACATATGCACCTTTAATTTTTTTAAATTTGTCAGAAAATAACTAGCCATACACCAAACGTACGTATATTAGGCATACTGTATCAGTGTAGCTGCCGTAAATAAAGCTCACAGGAGCACCAGTGTAAGTTAAAGTACCTGTTTTACAAAGCCCATACATTTGTACGTTTTACAGACTGAAATAGAAACAATCGATCAAATAGAACAAATAATCGATCGCGAAAAATTTGTGAATAGCAGCAACTAAACAGCAGCTAATTATACGTGATCCTGTTCGCGAGAACATTTTGATTTTATTACTGTCCGTTACATGGGAATACGCTAATTCTCAGAAACTATTAATTTCTATGTATTTTACACGCGGCTAACTGTCACAAAGCTATCCAACTGTTCCACCGATTATAAAAACAATTTATATTGCTATGCTATTAGTTACCTGTATAGGCTCAGAATTTCTACTACGCACATCCCACGTTTGAACTGTCGTATCTGTTGATGCAGATACAATTACCGTCGAATCTTCATTGTAGCATACGGCATTTACAGGCGCTTAAATAATAGCGTTTAACGCACCTTTTTATACAATATTAATATAGGGCTTTGAGACCGTAAGCCTAAGCCTAAGTACAACTGTACTCGCCAAAAAAGACTCGCTCGCAACTCTCTCGAAAGAAATATGATATAAAAATGTTATTTTAATATTAACTTTATGCAGCTTCAAAATCTCGAGCGAGCTACTCGCGCAAGACTCTTGGGGTAAGCGAGAGGGCGTACATTGTTGCAAAGGATCCCTGGATTGGATTCGCGCAACACAGCTATTACTTTGGTATTTGGCAAAGAGAGAAGATACAAAAGTGACAGGGTGTACTTTGTTGCAAATGACTCCTAATTTACATTCGGGCATATGTTAATGACAACATCTGAATGTTTCCTGCATATATATTTAACAACATCGAAAACTAAATTTGTCCACAAAACAATGTAGATAGAGCATCCTCAAATGAAACAAACTAAAAAATAAAACTGAAATCTGATTTCACTGAGGATCAAATAATTAAGTTCCCAATTCTCGTTCAAGGTCCTAGGAACAAAAAGTGCATACACCAACGAAACCTCAACGGCACCGTCGTTTTCAGTAGACATCGAAACCATCACGTCCTTTATTGCTTCCTCCCACTGCGAAAGAACGGGAAATTGAAATTTAGCAATCACAACTTTTGAAAAATTATTATTTTACAGAACATTTTGCACATTGCAAAATCACTACCTATGGCAAAAAAATGAATATAACAAAATTACCGCATTAACGTCAATTCTAGTACAATTAATCAACCTGTGATTAAATGAAGGCACTGTATCTTTGTTGCTTGAAATTTAACAAAAAAATCAGGCGTGGCAATATACCGGGCTTGATTCCGGGAACCACGGTATGGAGGAAGGAAACCATGGAAGCCCTAGCTTAATCTCACCAAGTTATTCGTCGATATCTAACACATGCACACTTCAGTTATAGACTAAGGTGGCAATGAATAATTCAATCCCTTGTACACAACCAATTATAATAGCCCGCTGAAATTGTAGTATATTATACATATCATAATATCATTCATTCTAAATTGATCTATCGACTTCGTAACATTCGAAAAATAATGCAATGACTTCTCCATAGTGGGGTTGGTGGAGGCCTCTGGCAAATTTTTGTCCCCCCGTACACACCCGCAGTGACATAAAAATTTGACAAAAATTTTCACAGAATTCCTTTTCTGAATTTAAAAATTTAATTTAGGCAAAAATTGGTTGAAAGCTTGGTTATAACAACCTTAATAAAGATTTTTTGCGCAGTTTCTGAGGCCATTATTAACAATTTTAGGGTTTTAGCTGAAACATATTAAATTTTCAAAGTTTTTCGATTTCCACACCCAACGCCCGACTGTTCAAGCCGCCAGAAGGCCCACCAGTTCACGTCCTCTGGCAAAATGCGACGCCTCACAGTTCCGAACCAACGGGTCCCACCCGGTTCGTGTCCCCTGGAAACATTTTTAATGAAATATGAAGCCAGGTGTATGTAATGGAATTGAGCGTAATGATTAAAACAAACGCAGCGAAGAATTCTTACTAGCCGGGATAATGGTGAAATTTGATAATATCCGATATTGAGTTTTACGGTGACAAGCGCAACTCAACTTCGGCTGGGCCGATTGATTCGTGCTATAGCTAATCTGAAAGGTTAAAATCTTTATTTGTGCCCTTTAGTAGGCGCAAAGCCTGATTCCAACGATTTCTCTCCGAAGAAGCGGGCCGAAGGTGATCGAGTAACGTCTTGTAATCTGTATAATGCTTTTCTAAGTAATAGCTCTCTCAGGATGTAGGATTTCTCTCAAAATCTGTCTCTATGTAACCGAAAATCGTGTTCTGCTATGCTCCTTATTTACGTTGCAGGGTTGGGTCAAAGCAGATTTTTGAGTTGGCGCATGAAACCTAAAATTATACACGAAAACGGCAATATCTCCGCAACCACAAGAGCTATATCGGTTTTATTAATCTCATTTTGTAGAACAAGTTATCCTCTAATGTGAGACCCTAAATAAGCAATCAGCAGGCATATCTCTTTAAATATTTAAGCAAAAAGGTTGACATTCGGCTCATTTTGTGCGCTCAATAAACCTGTGTGCATACGTCTCGATAAATAACACAATATATTCAACACTCACAGTTCGACATGTTGGCGAAAAATATGTTACTAAATACAAAAAACTACGTAAATAGCATAGAAACCTGCGTGTCCGCGAAATCGTCTCACAGTTTTTCCGGTAGTAACGTCCCAATGAAACACCTGTTTATCCATTCCGCCCGATGTAATATTCGCGTTGTCACAAGACCCAGCAGCGTCCAGCACTTCGTAACCATGACCGGTATACGTCCGAAGTAGGAGAGCGCGATCAGGACTCCAAAGTTTCAAAGTCTTGTCGCTGCCACAGGTCAAACAATAATTTCCGTCATCTATAATGTGTATCAATATTTTTATTTATTGTTGGATTATCCTCGGCAAATTATAAACAACTTGGCGAAAAAAGTTTGACCAGTTGTTTTAGAATTCAAATGACATCATGCTGTCTTGTATTCTTGTGGCAGAGCGTAGCCAGTAGTTCTAAAAGAAGGGACTATGGGGTCTAATAAGTTTTTTATTAAAACCTTTCACAGTTGCCTAGTGACAAAGATGATCTGTTTGCAACTGCTCCATCGTCAACAGGGTTGGACACCGGAAAAAAACCAACGGAAAAATGTTTTTTTCCTACTCCCCCGGAAAAAATGAAAAAAACTATTTCAGAATTTTGGAGCCGAAAATAGTTGGAAAACCGTTATCCAACAAAATATTATGACCGTGAGCATTATTTACACTCGTTTAAACATCCTTTACATTTCACGCGTATGATTTATATGGTAGAAACGGTATAACACTATCTTCCAAGCATCGACTAAATTTATAATCTTAGCGTAAGCATACCTTGCTTCCTCCGCCGCATTAGAAACTTTTGCCCGATGGTATATTGAAAATAAAAAGGTGCGGTACTGAATAGAGATATGGGGTTTGTATTGAGTATATAAAAGCAGTAAACTACACAGACCCAGGCCACACACATGCCCACAGGAGGATATGGGACGGGGGTTGGTTATCCATAACGTCATCTTCCCCCCCCCGCCCCCAAAAACCAAAACCTATGGGGTTACAGCCCTTGGTGGTTGGCCACCATCCCTCTATCCGCACCGGTCCGTTTACCTGCTGTGATAGAAACCCGCCGCATGTATGTCATATTTACCACGACGAGTCATAAACTAAATAGCTCGACAGTTGGATCGTAGACTTAAATTACATAGACATTGTATTGTATTGTATCATTACATTGTATTAATGCGCTTCTAGCACCACTTGAACGGCGGGCAGTTTGACACCGGTTTACTAATAGTAAGTCTACACAATACTAAAAATTTTAATCGTTTTTAAACTTCCGTTACTTTCCATTTATATACATTTTTCAACAAACAACGCCTTTATTCAGTAGACGATGCTTATCTACTTACATAAGACCTTAATAACCAACCAGAAACTTTATATTTGTCCAATTACAGGTGCATAGGCATTTAACAAAGGGATTCCACTGTAGGTTCTGTCTCCACCGGCGCGACCTTTGTATCAATATTAAATAAATGAAGACGTGAGAGATGCTTTGCAGTATATATAACAGCAGCGTTTTATCATGTTATCGCGCAAATACCAAGCTGGAAAATATGAGTTTGCGGTTGCCTATGAAGTTCTTTTACAATTAGTTCGAACGTAATAATTATACGTACTCCTCCTATCGATATAGCCGTGTCGTTGTCACATAACCCTACCCTTCGAAAGATTGAAGCGCCGCTGCACTGTGCGGTTGCAAATTCTGTGTGAGAACATTGCAGTTTTAGACCTTTTTCAGTAATTAAGACATTAATAATCAACAACGGTATTCAATTTCGCATAAAGCTGTGTTTACTGCTACTTTTCGCCGAACAGTAAAGCTTTGACTTTTTTCCGTTTTTTCCATTTTTTCCGGAAAAAACCGGTTTTTTCCGGTCAGACTTTTTTCCGGAAAAACCAACCTGGTCGTCTAAACACTTCTATCAAAATTTATGCATCATTTGTATCTTTATTTATATTTATGTGTAGATGAGACTAACATAGCATACCAGCCGTATTGTGTTAAGGCGATTCCGGATTACGGCATAAGGCCTTTTTTCGAACAGACTTTAATGCTTGCCAACCATGTAACTTTTGGTTTTATTAGCGCAGAATCATTTATATGTATTAATGACGTCGTCACGCCGTAGAATAATAACTATTCTTTCTAAAACCTTTAAATCCTTTCGATTTCCCAAATCCTCCTGTTTTTTTAACGAATTTCGAAATTTTGTCTTCGAGCTTACGTTTAAAAACAGCTTGTTTTGTCTTGTGTGTTTTATCCTTAAATAGGTCCATTTTGGGCATGCTAACGTTAGAGTGTACATACGCTCAGGATCTTAATATTAGGCTCACGTCTCGTTCGTTCTGTTAGACAATAGGAGTCAAAGCTCCAATTTCATGCCAAACTATATGTAAAACTTTGGCGCTTATGGCGGCTGGAAGTTTATGTTTCGTTAAAACCTTAACCAGCTTTTGCCGTTTTCTGAAGAACGCTCACATTTATATATATACGGCCGAAAATACGTGATATATGTATTATAAGTCCACAGCCTTAAAGAAAAGAAGGATAGAGTATTTGTAGCACAAATTCAGAATTTGTAAATTTGTGGTAAAGATACAATCTGAAGTGGGAAGAGGTGGTGAAAGAAGATATGCGATTGATGGGTCTGCGAAACGAGGACATCCAGCACAGGGATACATGGAGAAACGCGCTGAAATCATGGTACAGTCGAACCCGTTGCGCAAGCGATGAAACCAATCGACTCCAAAAGATGTGGTGGTGGTGGTGGTAAAGATACAATCTCTTGATTGTGCATTTTATTACGTTTTGCTATATCTATGCTGAAGGCGCGACGGCGATGGTAAAAATATATTTCTATTCGTTTCTGAATTATATCTTGTGGCGGTTAATACATTGGCAATTTTAATGCATTGTCATGCATTAATATCTCGGATTCTGGTATCGCGTTTTGGGGTCTTTTGCTTTGGCCCCAGGATGAAATTTGTCAATTTCGAAGATACAGTTATAAATTTGGTACCATTCAACTGAGCTCGACCAGTTGCGGCAAAAAATCCATTTTTATGTCCATTTTTTTATAATTTCTGGGTTCTCAACGGTCTCTACAGTCTTGATACCCAAAATTTTAAGTCATTTTCCAGTCGAATGATTGAAAATCAGCGCAAATGGTTCAGGGATGAAGGAGTTATTGCCAATTATGTGATATGCAGCAAGTATTTCTAAGCCTAAGCCTAAATCGTTAGCCCATGACTCGATTGCGCCCATTTTACCACATTTGACTCAGCTCGTCAATCGAATGATATATAAAATTATTCATTTAAATAAATAAACATAATTTTTTTGCCCCAAAACCGGCCGAAATCGATAATTCTGACTATAATTCTCCAAAAACTATTGATGTATCTTAAAAATTGGTTTTATTCTCGCCGGATGTAAAATATAGACTCATATGTGTACCCTAGGTCAATCATACATCAATTAACTCCATATATTACAAATCTCCTTTTGCCAGAGGAACGCAGCAAGAAAAATATATATACACTATTTATGTTAATGTGTTTAACACTGTATATTCTATGTTCGCGATCTGTGTATGGCATAATAGAAACAATTTACGGTTGAGCAAAGCATTATTCTTGTATCCTCTAAAAGTACAGTACTGGCCCGAAATGACCGTCGCGTTTCGAGCTAGTCGTGTCGCGAGTGAGTGGCACGATCGAGATTTCGAAACTATTTAAATTAATAGCAAATTCTATTTTTATAACAAATTTATTTCGAGCAAGTCTACAGCCTGCGACAGTCATCTTTGCAGGTACTATATTGTGACGAAGCTACAAACTATGAATCAGCTCCTTGTTAAATTGCTGGGACAACTTTAGCATTTTCGACGTCAATTGAGTGGCTTATTGTTTCATGACTGCCACTGTTTGAAAGTGTGATTATTAAAGCCTTGTCTTGACTATATAATGCTGACACGATGCGCCGACTGAATTTAGTTTATTAGAAATTGTTAGTTATGTTTAGTTTGTACAAAATGTAAACTTCATTTGACAAGAATACTTTATTTTATTTAGTACTATATATCGTTAGCTTTAACATTGTTTTTGACTTTTAAGACTTGTGATTCAAAGCGTCGTATTGCTGTGTTACATTTTTGGAGGTCGTATTGGGGACTAAAAAAATTTTAACCAGTAACCCAGCTGCACAGTGAACTTCCTTACTTAAATTAACATACTTAGAGGACTAAACTTAAGAAAAATACAGACTGTACACTTGCAAACCAGCTACATTGGCAACTTCCGCAAACTAAAACGACTACTGTAACCCAGCCGCACTGTCAACTTCCCTAAAATAAAACGACATACTTAAAGCACTACATCTAAGACATAGATAGGTTTTATAACTATACGTTTACTCCGAAAAACACTACACCACTACTAACCACTACTTAGCTACTACAGTTACTACTACTTAGGGTACTTTACTGCTGACTTAGCGCGCTACTCTGACACTTTAAGTCGCTATTCTTGCTCACACCTTATCGCTTGTGCCGGAAGCTCTCCCGACGCCTACGGTAGCCGTCGAACGGAACTCGTTCACACAACACGCCATCGAGCGGATCGCTTCTTTTATATTCCTTCGAACGGTACTTGTTCTATATCCGTCGAGCGGAACTCGCTTATCAATACTTTGCCTTCGGACAGATCTTATCCACTTCACAACACGCCGGCACCGAGCTCCAAGGTCAGCACTAAGCAGTGTCAAGCTACTGAGCACGAAGCTCAAAACATTGTGCGTTAGAGTAACACATATCACCTGCTAAAGCATATTCTAATGACTCAACCAGGTACTGCGACTACGCTTAATAAGGATATGACTGAATGCGTGTTCAGCGCTCTAGAAAAGCAAAATAATGACATATCACAGTTACTTCAAACTCAAACAAAAACTAATGAGATTGTCGCTACATTACAAGAACAAGTCATAGACAGATAATATCGCTTCACCGCCCTCGTATCAGGCTGACTTATCCTTTTACTATAGAAAACTATGAGAAACTTTTAAGCAGTGGTATTAACTTTTCAAGCTTATCGCGAATGCAAATAGCTGGAATGAAGCTCGCAAACTTAAAGTACTACCTGTTTACTTACGAGGCACTCCACTTCAGTACTATAGGGGTCTACCTGAACCAATTAAGCGGAGCTATGCGGTACTTATGAGAGAACTATGTAATGCACTGCAGGCACCTGAGGGTAAAAAGTTCAAGCGTAATGAACTTATGCGTAGAAAACAGCTACCTAGCGAAACTGTCACAGACTTCGGCCAAGCTATTAAGGTTCTCGCACGCGGAGCATGGCCTGAGCTAGACGCTAATACCAGAGGCTCTGTGGGGCTTGGACTACCACGGCTTAAAAAGTTTCTACTGTCCGAAGACCTAAGTCACTTGAAGAAGCCATTAAGTTAGCTGACAAAGACAGAGGCTCAAACCCGACTACTAACTAATTCTGAAACTTATGAAGGCGCTAAGGGTTCTGATTCCACATTGGAGCTTGACGACATCAAGCAAGCCTTGCTTAAACTCGCCAATAGTCAGGCCACTTTACTATCGCACCTCAACGATAATAAAACTAAGCAAGTTAAGTTCGAATCTCAAACTGATTTAACTGGGGCTGTGAATTTCCAAACTAATCGAACTAACGTTGAGACTCCTAACTATGGCATAGAAATATAACCACTTCACCGACGTCTAGACGGGTTTTTTCGATCTCAGAGCCGTGGTGGTGGTGGTAGTAACTACGGAAGACCATCCCGAGTTACAGATTATAGCCGCATGAATTTTAGGAATAGGTCTCCGGCAACTGGGAACGTGCGGCGTGACTTTATCGTAGGAATCATCATAGTTACACTTGTCCTCATAAACCCGATCGTAACTATGGGGGATATGGCGACTTCCGAAACTATGGAGACCGCGGTTGGCAAGATTACGATAATGTAATAGTGCGAGACTGTCGGGACACAGGTAGGCGAGACTATAGAGGAGCTACTATGCGAGATTATCAGCGTAGGTCTACTACACAGTCGAGAACACCTTCTAGGGAGCGCGAGCGTTCTTCTTCTGGGCAGCGAAGATATGTAAATGCTATTCAAACTACTGAAAAACTAAAAACTGTAAATGATGCTCTTAAAGATCAACTGGAGAGGATTAAACAAACTAAGTACCCATACTTTATTAACTTAATAGAACCCATGTTTCTCCTCGAAGCAAGCACATCTATAACTTATCACGCGTTCAAACTGTGTACTACCTATGTTATTTATGCTATACATATGGTTTTACCTGCTGATGTTCGCTTTCACTAGCTTACCCCTAGCTGGTTCAAGTACTACTCAACCTAAGTACTACCAAATTTGCGGTCGCAAAACCAGGAGTCACGCAATAATTTTACCCAAAACCGTGAGCTACGTACCTCCATTCTCGCAGAGATTTGCGAAACATGAAATAGAACTCTTTGTTCCAACAACCGAACCAGTATTATTTCCAGTATACAAATGTACCTTGGTCACACATAAGGTTTGTATTAATACTGGAGTTTTCGGTTCAAAGGCTATCGTATTAGATCAAAAAACATTAAGCCCTATAAGCTATCAAGATTGCTGTCAAGCAAACAAAGATCATAGGTATCAAAATAACACTTTATTTCAAACCACCAAATCTACATGGTCAACACTGGTAATCCTTCATGTAAACTATAAATGGTGTTGCTATGACTACTGTGACACCTCTAATAACTTAATTATACAGCATTGGACTATAACCACATTCGACGGAAAACTACTAACAACCCATTTTGGGGACATTTTAAGCTGCTACGTTAAACAAACTTATTGCATAGCTAATGAAGCTACTTATGTGTGGGGAAACTGCACTTAACAGACGATTCTGTAGATATCAGTATAAGTCCAAACATTTAGCCGAAATAGCAGATAAGCACATCATAGTAGATTGTGTTCAAGGCGCTTTTACTCTAACTACTACGATTCTCCAAAGTGAGGGTTGCATCACATATAACACCACTTACCTTACTGAAGAAGGAGTTGCAGTTAAGTTCTTGACTACGGAATTACCGCAACATTTAACACAAAAACAAAATACAATTCTATACCCTACACCACTATTAAATAGTAATATCGACCCTATCAACTTTAAACTTAATTACTTAAAAAACAAACTTTTAGAGCTAGAAACCAAACGTTTTTCAGCTCTCTGGCGTGAACTTTGTGCCAGCCGGCAGAGACTCCTCCGTGTCGTCCAGTAACTGCTAAAAATAGATGCAACTATCGCATTGAGAATATTTTTTTCAGCGAGATGACATCTTTGCATCAAATTTCAGGCGAAGCTATACTTATTTTTGAGTGCATAACTATAAACATAACTAAGGTACACTGGAATCACAAACAAAATACCACATGCTATGAACATATCCCAGCTTTGATTATAAAGATAAAATTTGGTTTTTACTTTCAGTGCTCAAGACTTAGTGCCTACTTCTGAAACAATATCATGTTCGGAAGTATCACCGAGTATACATAAAGTGGGGAAAACCTGGGTAATTGGTAACAACTATAGCCACCAAACTCATGTAACCGAAGCAGCAGTAGATTTGACTTGGACCCATAAATGGCAACCCTTTTCCTTCACGGCTCCAGAACTTATAACTAATTGGAAACCAGCATACACTAACCTTCTGTACCAAGCAGGCACCGCTGACAGGCGATCAAGCCTTGCTTGGTTAAAGTAGGCCGCTTAATTAACTATATAGCCGCACTGTCGTGTGATCCCGATCTAGTATACAACATTCTACGAGGCACAGGCGAAGGATTAGGTTATCTTATCAAGGGCTATGGTGCCGCAGTAGGCCATGTAATACGCGGCGTGGCTACAGGTATAACAGATCTACTGGATTACTAACTGGTAATGTATAAGTTTTCATTAACATCGTTGTTATTTTAGCATGCATGGGTGCGGTCCTTGCATTACTTTATTTCGCTTACAGATACAAACAATGTACTCGATTTGTTCCTATACTCCGAAATAAAATACGTATTCAGTTCGAAAGACAGAAATTTACAGAAAACCATCAACATCTAAAGCGCAGAAATTTGAAACCACTCAAATGCATAATTTCGAAGAAATGCAACAAAGCGGACCACGTCTAAATGGAGACGAAATATTTGAAATGGGAATTTGGCCACCTAAACAAACGGCGAGACTAGACTCTGTTACATTTGTCATTCCTGTTTCTCTATTTGGCAAGGAAACATGGGCCTTATGGGACACAGGTTCCAGTCACCCTATTGTGTCTTGTGTCTCACTGTACCTTTACTAAACTAAAACGACCAAAAACATCATTACCGGCTGTTCCGACAAAATCTCTAACGGGGGAGAAACTACGGTTCCATAGCACTATGCTAATACACATCAAAATAGGTACTAAAACATTTGCACACGTTTTTATAATTGCGGATGACGATTGTTGTCCGAATGATTGCATACTTGGCGTCGACTTTTAGCGACGTCTTGGAAAAATCACAGTAGATTTTCAAAACTATGAACTACATTTACCAGGAACAAAAGTCAATATTGGTAAATCAAAATGTCCATACCCTGTAACGCTTACGAACTTGAACCGAACGAACTGTTAGCGGTTACACATGACTGTATCGTTACTATCGAGGGCAATCGACAACTTAAAGAACGAACATCTCTTGAAATACCGGACTTTAAAATTGGATTGAGCAACAAAATACTGACTTGTAATCAATTAAATGCAGTTCAACAAGGGCAACTATCTTCATTACTTATAGATTTTCGAGATGTCTGTGCACCGACTAATAATGATTTAAGTATAACTGACATTGTTAAGCATGGCATCAACACTCAGGGCGATGGGCCAGTAAAATGTAGACTATATCGCGTCTCAGAGGCAGAAAAACAAATTATAGATGCACATGTAGCCAAGATGGAAAAATCGGTGTTATCGTACCATCGTGTTTATCCTGATCAAGCCCAGTAGTTCTGGTTCCCAAGAAGGACGGGACCACTAGATTTTGCATGACTTTCGAGCACTTAACAAAATTACTAAAAAGGATATTTACCCACTACCTAACTGTAACGATTTATTTGATGTCGTAGGAAAAGGAAATTACTTCACGTCGTTAGATTTTTAGTTAGATTACATTTAATGAATGGGTATTGGCAAGTGGCAATGAATGAGGCAGATCGAGAACAGCGTTGATCACTTACTCAGGGCTCTATGAATGGAAGGTGATGCCTTTTGGATTGTGCAACGCGCCCGCAACTTACCAACGAGTTATGGAAAAGGTGTTACATGGGTTAAATAGGAAGTTTTGCGTTTGTTACATTGATGACATACTAATATTTTCAGAAACCTTTGCAGAGCACCTAATTCATCTACGAGAGGTGTTTGCTCGTTTGAGAAAGCATAACTTAAAACTAAAGATCACTAAGTGCGATTTTGTAAAACCGGAAGTTTCATTTTTAGGACACATAGTTGGTAAAAATGGACTTCGTGTGGATCCTAAAAAGATAAAGGCAGTACACGCTTACGCTACGCCAACAACTATTATCGAACTTAAACGGTTTATTGGTATGACTAGCTACTACATACGCTTGGTACCACGCTATGCAACTATTGCAGAACCTTTGCATAAACTCCTACGTAAAGATATAACATTTGTATGGTCAGTTTTTTGTACAGACGCTTTCGAGCAACTAAAATCATGTCTAGTGAAGGCACCAGTTCTGGTATTTCCAGACTTTACTAGGCAGTTCTTTCTACACACCGATGCAAGTGGAGCAGGCATAGGCGCTGTGTTGACTCAGCGCTATGACGACAGTATAAGACCTATTGCATATGCTAGTCGCTCACTCCAAAAAACCAGAACTTAACTATCCGGTTATAGAAAAAGAAGCATTAGAAATTGTATGGACTGTTCAATACGTTAGGCCTTACTTGTATCTTAAGCGTTTTACAGTAATAACTGATCACAGACCACTTAAATGGTTACTAGAACATCAACACAATTCTCCAAGACTAATTCGTTGGGCACTAAAGCTACTAGAGTACAACTTAACTATTATGTTTCTGACAAACAAAACTGTGTGGCTGACGCACTATGTCGCGCGCCTCTATGAGCTGCGATTAGCACACATATCAAACCTCAAGTGCATGACAACTCACATCGGTTATATATTTGTGCTACACAAAATCTAGATTTAGACAAACTAAAACTACTCCAAGCTCGGGATACGGATGTTGCTTTGCTAGTAAAACGTCTAACTGATAATATTTCTGACGAACTATCTAAAAGCTACCAAATACTTACTTTATAAACGCCAAAAAAAAACAAACTTTTACTAGTGGTGACCAGAAATAATGCAAATCCATCATGACGATATCTTTGGTGGTTAGTTAGGTGTTCGTAAAACTATAAGAAAATTAGGATACACTACTATTGGCCGAAAATGAATAGCGAAATTTCTGACTATGTCAAGCGTTTTCTCCGTTGTCAAACTAAGAAAGGCAAAACAACAGCAAGCAAAGTGATTCTACTGCCAATTGCGGTAACTAAACCTTTTGATAGGATTGCAACAGACTGCTTTGCTCCACTCTCGCGATCAAAACATGAAAAGAAGTATATCGCAGTTATCAGCGAATGCTTGACTAAATGGGTTGAAGCATATGCAACCTCTGATATAACTGCTGAGACTATCTCTAAACTTATAGTACAGAATTTTATGTGTGTCCGCGGGCACCTAAACAACTGATAAGTGATCGTGGAACTAACCTTCTCAGCGACGTTGTTAAACAAGTATGCATACTACTAAACACACGTAAAGTCAACACAACATCCCTCAATCCAAAGTGTGATGGGCTAGAGGAAAAATTTAATCACACGATGTCAAACATGCGGTCTATGTATACTAATACACAGCAAAATGACTGGGATGAATACCTACCATTTGTACTTTTTGCATACAGGACTAGCGTTCAGGAATCTACTAACGGAAGCCCTTTTTACTTATTATTCGGGCTAGATCCTTACTTACCGTCTGACGTCGCACTATTTCCTAACAGTAAAATCACTCATAATGAACAGAACTATGCGAGTGAGGTAACTAAAAATTATCATTTGCTTGGAAAACTGCACTAAAATCGATTATCAAGTCACAATCAAAGCAAAAATCATACTACGATCGCAATACTAAAGACCACACTATTACTGTTGCAGATCGAGTTCTACTTTTCAGACTAAAAAGAACTAAAGGCTTAACCACAAAGTTGGGACACCCGTGGAGAGGATGCTATAGAATTCTAGATGTAAACTCAACTACGGCTCTGATTCGGCCATGTGACTTCCCAGATAAACCTAGTTTCCGAGTCAACGTCACGACGCACTTGAAGCGCTTTTATGGCACTTATATCCCACGCTCAAATTTAGCATCACCACGTTTATAGTTCTGATACTAACGATGTTGAACGCGTACGTATCCTGGTTTCTGAGAATGTTACAACTCGCATAGACGCCCCAACTTTGGAAACTAATAGAGGAAGTCGATATCACTACAGACCTCGTCGCAACCGAAACTAAACAACTTATTAAGACTTGTACATAATCTATGGGTGTAGTTATTATATTACTTTTTGGTCTTTACACACTTTATCTTAGCTAATATCAGATGAAATTAAGGGTGCAATTAATCTATTTTAGTTATTTTACTTACTGATTAATTTAATGTATTATTTAAATTTACTTTCCTGGGGTCACTCCCATCTAGGTCTTTTGTGTCTACTCTTCAATCTTTCTTGCCTTTGATATATCAAAACTTCGGGAAATCTGACTTCATGACTACTAAGCCGAAACCGTATAGCTTTCGCATGCGGCCTGAACGTCTTTCACAGTCTATAAGGTCTCGCTATGATCATGGAGAAACTTGCATTAGGTTTGAAGACTTTTATCGCTATGGTGATTGTGACTGTAGCGTAAGATCAATGTTCAACATATCTGACACCATTCTGATTGAATAGCTTTTCTTAATCAAAATTGTTTCACGATATGACTTACTACAATCTGATCACGACTTGCAGCAGTATAACTGTTCGGCTGCATTCGCTCACAAAATCTTACAGTTTCTGATCGTCCTGATCGACATTAATGAACCAGAGCAAGGGCAGATCTATCGCCGACTACTTAGATTCATTGCCACGTTGACTCTTCAGCAGTTCAAAAATATGCTTCTAACTTACGGAGAGACAACGAACTTTAGTGGTTCGTAGTTGTCAATGTTTTTAAGGCATCTGGAACAAAGCAGCTACGATCTCTCAGGCAATAACTCTTCGCGTTCTTCGTTAATTGCAAATGTTTGAAAAGTGTGATGAATAAAGCTTTGTCTTGACTATATAATGCTGATACGATGCGCCGACTGAATTTGGTTTATTAGAAATTGTTCGTTATGTTTAGTTTGCACAAAACGTAAACTTCAAGAATACTTTATTTTATTTAGTACTATATATCGTTAGCTTTAACATTATTTTCGACTTTTAAGACTTGTGCTTCAAAGGATTGTATTGCTGTGTTACAATATATAGGCTGCGATTCGAGGTGATTTAAGTGACTTGTACTGAATGACAGCAAGTTTAAGTATTTGACCCAATGGTCCTATGAGAGCGTCTAAGTTAAATATTAATTTTTACCGTTAAATCGTACAGCTCTCACAGCACCTTGCTTACAGTCCAAATACAAAACAGGTTCATTGTGAATAACCGTCATTCTTTATTTATTTATGTAAGCAAATAATAAATTATTACTGGAAGCATAAAATTTATATATATATATGTAAAATGTAAGCAACTGCAACTGAATTGCTGAATATGTCAAAAGATAATTGAAACGTAGCGAGCGAAGCGAGTGTTGTTTCCACTGAGCGGGCTAGGGAGAAAATGGCGAAAATTATTTTGTCTGTCACTATCATTCATAACTGATTTTCGGATGGACGGATTTCGACAAATTTTTTGTTCGATAGCAAAAGTGAGGACGATGTCCCCTTTACATAGTTGAACGCGAAACAGCTCAGACCCCATTTTCTTAGTCAAAATGGCAAAAAGAAATATTTAAGGTTATTTCAAATATCTGGTCATAACAGTGCCAATGTTTGGCAGCCCATATCTCGCAACATACGGCTCGCATCGAAAAATAGAGACCACATAATCTGCACACCAAAATCTACAACTTTGCTGACCAGGATTTTTTGTGGGACCACTGGCTGGACCGCCGTGGACCCGAATATGGTTCGTCAACCCTATTCTCGAAATATCGATTTTTCAAATTCAGGCATGTTTTGCCTTATATCTTGTAACTCTCAAGTGAGGGTGAAACGAAGTGACTGTGGTTTCATCAGGCGGTAATTTTAGGAAATCTTCTGTGTCTGATGTAACAAGCTTTGATGAAATAACAAGCTTTGTGTTTGATGTATAATATACTACGCTAAAACCTCTTTAACCCTGTGCCCATTGAAAACCCTAAAACCTAGTCAATATTGATAAAACAAAATGTCCATGCCCTGTAAAACTTACGAACTTGAACCGAACGAACCGTTAATGGGTACACATGACTTTATCGCTACCATCGAGGGCAATCGACAACTTAAAGAACGAACAACTCTTAAAATGCCCGACTCTAAAATTCAATTGAGCCACAAAACACTGACTTGTAATCAATTAAATGCAGTTCAACAACAGCAACTATCTTCATTACTTAATGATTTTCGAGATGTCTTTGCATAGACTAATCATGATTCAAGTAAAACCGACATTGTTAAGCATGGAATCAACACTCAGGGCGATGGGCCAGTAAAATGTAGACAATGTAGACGTCTCAGAAGCAGAAAAACAAATTATAGATGCACACGTAGCCAAGATGGAAAAATCGTGGGTTATCGTACCATCGTGTTCATATTGGTCAAGCCTAGTAGTTCTGGTTCCCAAGAAGGACGGGACCATTAGATTTTGCATTGACTTTCGAGCACTTAACAAAAGGATATTTACCCACTACCTAACTGTAACGATTTATTTGATGTCTTAGGAAAAGCAAATTACTTCACATCGTTATATTTAATCAATGGGTATTGACAAGTGGCAATGAATGATGCAGATCGAGAAAAACAGCGTTCTATGGGTGTAGTTATATTACTTTTTGGTCTTTACACACTATCTTAGCTAATATCAGATGAAATTAAGGGTGCAATTAATCTTTTTTAATTATTTTACTTATTGATTAATTTATTATTTAGATTTACTTTCCTGGGGTCACTCCCATCTAGGTCTATTGTGTCTACTCTTCAATCTTTCTTGCCTTTGATATATCTAAACTTCGGGAAATCTGACTTCATGACTACTAAGCCGAAACCGTATAGCTTTCGCATGCGACCTGAACGTCTTCCATAAGCTCTCGCTATGATCATGAAGAAACGTGCATTAGGTTTGAAGACTTCTATCGCTATGGTAATTGTGACTGTAGCGTAAGATCCATGTTCAACATATCTGATATCATTCTGATTCAACAGCTTTTCTTCACACAACTTGCATCACGACTTGACTTACTACCATCTGATCACGACTAGCAGCAGTACAACTTTTCAGCTGCATTCTCTCACAAAATCTTACACTTTCTGATCGTCTTGATCGACATCAATCAACCAGAGCAAGGGCAGATCTATCGCCGACTACTTAGATTCATCGCCACGTTGACTCATCAGCAGTTCAAAAATATGCTTCTAATTTACGGAGAGACAACGAACTTTAGTGGTTCGTAGTTGTCATTGTTTTTAAAGCATCTGGAACAAAGCAGCTACGATCTCTCAGGCAATAACTCTTCGCGTTCTTCGTTAATTGCAAACAACAAGCCAATGCCGTCGACATCTCAAACCTTGCCCGCTCCATCGACTGAAAGCGACTAGCCGATGCCATCGACTTCGCTGGAGGATGATAGGATATCGCCCAGATAATATTACAAAACTGATCTGTTTTCTCAGTCAATGAATAACATGTTGGACGATTTCAAAACTACGTGCATAATGCGTACAAATTTAATTTTTGGCCAAGTCTACCGTAAACCGGGAATTCTTGTACCGCAGCGAACTAGCAGCAAATTATGGTCGACAGTCGAATGATATAGACCGGTCAAATCTACATTATTTCTACCAATCAATGTCGTTCACGAACTGTGTAGTCAAGACTGTGTCGTACACGAACTTTATTCAGAGCCTGTCGCAACAATTTACTTCATCATCACTAACTACGTCATCTGGGTCAAGCACAAGATCAACATCAGCGACGTACAGTACCGAGTTGCCAAAATAGGGACGATGGTGCGATCGCACTCTGCAGCGTCGTCTATGACAGAATCAGCAACACAGTCGTAAAGTTTACCGTCCGAGCCAAATTCTGAAGCGAAATTTACTGTAGTGGAATCAACACTATATTCCCTAAGCAACTACTTCTTCAAGGGGTGAAGAATGTGACGAAGATACAAACTATGAATCAGCTCCTTGTTACATTGCTGGGACAACTTTAGCATTTTCAATGCCAACTGAATGGCTTATTGTTTCATGGCTGCGAATATTGCCAAGATAATGACCCACCATTAACACTGACGCTAAATCCAACAGCTCCAAAACAGCGTCTAGCTTTTAAAATTGGTCGTGAGCCAGTTTTCTATCTAACACCGTAAGTCCACGACTGTATAAAACCGCCATCACGATACACTAAATATTGCCAAGATACTGACCCACCATTAACACTGACGCTAAATCCAACGGCTCCAGAACAGCGCCTAGTTTTGAAAATTGGTCGTGAGCCAGTTTTCTATCTAACGCCGAAGTCCACGACTGTATAAAACCGCCATCACAATACACTAAATATTGTCAAGATACTGACCCACCATTAACACTGATGCTAAATCCAACGGCTCCAGAACATCGTCTAGTTTTGAAAATTAGTCGTGAGCTAGTTTTCTATCTAACGCCGTAAGTCCACGACTGTATAAAAGTTGCATCTTGACACAATTTTAGATGTATTAAATAAAAGGTTATCCAGTTATCAGAGGTTGGACATTCATATGGCTAGATAAAACAAATGACTGACATGACAATCCACAGTCTTTAGTAAACTTACTAAAGAACCATGAGCGTGCTGCTGTTGTATACAGTTCACAAATTAACGAGGTAAGGCTTTAAGACCGTCCATATATGCACGCCTCAGTGGGCTACTAGTGCTATATTATTGGTCAGTTCTATAACTAGTAACTCTATCGAGATTGCAGAACGTAGTGAAGCATAGGTACATCTACGCCTACGCCTTTTGCGTGCACATCAAATCAGCTCTCGATAGCATTCGTCGATATGCTATATGTGGACATCACACAATACCAGCACAAGTTACAACAAAACCAACACCGGCAATAAGTTTCCCATGCCCCAAAACCCCCAGGTGAAACTTATCAGCCGCCCAAGACGTCAGAACAAATTTTCAAATTTTGGGTCGAGCAACCACGAGGGTACCTCAAACCCCATAACTCCAAATCCGGAGCCTTAATCGAAAAACAAAAAAAGAGGCATCGGCATTTATCATTTTACTATGAAATAAAACCAACCAGAGAAAGAAATTCGAATGTTAAGATAAAAATAACCTTGCTTCCGTGAAGGGTACTAAAACCCTCATTTTGACCTCTGACCCCCAACCATGGGGCGTCATACCCCCGTACCCATGGGTCGCAGAGCAAAACCGGCACCGGCAATGAGTTCCCCATGCTCGAAAACCCATAGATAAAACTTATCAGCCGCCCAAGACGTCAGAACAAATTTTCAAATTTTGGGTCGAGGAACCATTGGGGCGCCATACCCCCGTACCTCAAACCCCATAAATCCAGAACCGGAGCCTTAATCGAAAAACAAAAAAGCGGCATCGGCATTTATCATTTTACTATGAAATAAAACCATCCAGAGAAAAAAATTCGATAGTTAAGATAAAAATAACCTTATTTCCGTGAAGGCTACTAAACTGGGGCCAAAAAACCCACATTTTGATGCCTGACCCCGGAACCAGACCCTAAATCAAAGAACCCTCGGGGACGTACACGGTAAATCGACTATGCCGGTCCGAATGAATCCAAGATCATTAAAATCGGTTAAGGCGTTCTCGAGTTCACACACACCCACACACACACACTCACGGAATTTAAGATTTCACCCCTGCAACACACAATCTCCACTATGTTTCACTACGTTCTGAAAACCTAACTTGAAAGACATACATATATTGAGTAACATCAATAGGTAACTAGACCGGAATTATGAATTATACTTGAACAAGAACTGTAGATTTTAGCAGGAACCGGAACCTGGTGCTATCAATTTATGCAAGCGGTAAAATAAACAGAAACGTTAATGAGTTCTTGCGTTTTTTGGCGTGAAAAGTGCTGAATTTTAGTGCTATTTTCATTGATTGACTGTTTATATTCTATCTTGAAACAGCGGTCGTACGAAAAATAAAAAATATTTTTCGTTCATAAAGTATACCAGAATTTTTTTCCATAAGTAATATATTAGTAATAGAATACCTTGCCACTATCATGTTATGTTCAATTTAGCGTTGATAAACCAGGAAAAATTTGCCCGAATGGTATTAAATAGCATATAATGTCAAGTCTCAAAGTATATCCCCGTAAAATGACCGTGGACTGTGTTGTATTCTTAGCAAAATGCCGTCAAAAGTACACTACTGAATCTGCACAAAAATTAATAACTCTATCGAGATTGCAAAGCGTAGTGAAGCATAGGTTAAACCTATGCCTTTTGTGTGCACAGCCAATCAGCTCTTGATAGCATACGTTGATATGCTATATGTGGATATCACAACAATACCGCATAAGTTATGACAAGGCTAGCACCGGCAATAAGTTTCGCATGCTCGAAAACCCCCAAGTGCAAACTATCAGCCTCCCTGGACGTGACAATAAAATTAGGAACTTTGGGTCGAGGAACCTGGCGGACGCCATACCCGTATACCCATGGGTCGCACAGAAAACCAACACCGGCAATGAGTCTCCCATGCCCGAAAATCCCCAAATGAACTTTTCAGCCACCCAGGACATCAGTACAAATTTTCGAATTTTGGGTAGAGAAACCACGAAGGTGCCATACTTTAAACCTCATGACTCCAGAACCAGAGCCTTAATCGAAGAACAAAAAAGAAGCATCGGCATTTATCAATTTACAATGAAATAAAACTAACCAGAGAAAACAATTCGAAAGTTAAGGTAAAAATAACCTTGCTTCCGTGAAAGGTACTAAAATGGAGTAAAAAACCCTCATTTTGCCTCTGACCCCGAACCATGAGGGCGCCATATCCCCGTACCCATAGAACCATGAATCTCAGAGCAAAACCAACACTGGCAATGAATTTCCATGCCCGAAAACCCTGAAGTGAAACTTTTCAGCCGCCCATAACATCACTATAAATTTTCGAATTTTGGGTAGAGGAACCACAAGGTGCAAAACCTCAAACCCCATAACTCCAGAACCGGAGCCTTAACCGAAAAACAAAAATAGAGGCCTCAGCACTTATCATTTTACTATGAAATAAAGCCAAACAGAAAAAATCTGAAAGTTAAGTTAAAAATAACCTTTCTTCCGTGAAGGGTATATACTAATATGAGGTAAAAAAACCCTCATTTTGACCTCTGACAACAGAACCAGACCTCAAATCAAAAATGCTCGGAGACTGACTCGGTAAATCGACTATGCCGGTTCGAATGAGCACTATGTCATCAAAATTGGTTAAGTCGTTCCCGATCTACGGCCGCTCACACACAGACGGGATTTAAAAGCTTTCACCCCTGCAACACACAATCTCCGTAACGGTACACTACGTTCTGATTACTACATACCAAATAATAACTGTAATAAATACTAGATGCTGCGCAGACGGTTGGTGGCATTGATTTAATTTTACTTAGATACATTACTTTAATAATTTTATGCTAGCGGTAATGAAACTGAAGGGAAGAATTGGTGATGACACACTGCTTCATATATACCTAACGTAATGATTACGCCTGTGAAGGTATGAGCCAAGTCAGATCAGAACAAGTTATATTCTGTAATAACTGAACAGGCCCTTTAACTTATATGCCCCCTACCCAAAAATGGTAATTTGAAGAAACATAAATTATCTTGGTAAAATCTAAGATTTGATTCCGCCTGTCGACGCAGTTAAAAACTTACATATTTTCGCTTACCCGAAAATATCGGAAAAAAACCGTTTTCTCGCTATATGTATATTTTACATAGCATTCGAAACGCATTGACGAGTTGAATCGACCGGTATCAAAATCACATGAAGTCATGGTTAACGCTTAAGCTAAGGCTTAGTATTTCAGATAAATGAACGTAGCTCCACAATTCATGAACAAATTCTGGCGCCATTCGACTCAATGTGATTCTAGTATCAAACTGCATTTACTGCTATCAAATAAGCTTGAGACCTGTTACCGTAATGACCTAACAAAATTGCTTCGATTTGGCACATAATCTAACTTTAACGGGTGCCTTTGAGTGTATATCTTAGCGATATTGTTTCCACAGGCAAGTCAACTAAAAACGCGTAAGCTGCCAGAATTTGAGATAAATCACTTATTAGAGTTGCAACAAAATTAACTTGAACTACTTTGTATATAACGTATTGTAAACACTTGCTATGTGATATGTGCATTTTAATGATTTTTATTAAAACATCGAAATGCACATATCCGATTTTGTAGATTTGATGGTGTATCCGATTTAATATAGAATTAATCACAATCTATGTATCATTCTTAGGTGACGCCTACCCTTGTCTACAACATATTATGAGGACACGTTCATCTTGGAGTTCAACAATTACACGGTTGAATCCTATATTTTTGCTGAATTAATGCGAATAGAAGCCTGGGTTACTAATTCGTCCCAAAACAGAAAATCCATCTGCCTGACTTGAAGGATTTTTAATCATGTCTTCTCGAAGCAATTAACTATCTCCAGTCACCCCGTTTGTTTCGAAAACAGTAACTGATGGTTGAAATAAGACTCATCTGAAAAAGGCACAATACTCATTTTGTTTTTCCATAGGGCGATTGCCCAGGTGAAACACTGATAGGGACAGAACTGTTTCACGGTTAAGTTTCATTATGTTGCTTCAGCGCTAGCTTACTAAAAATGCAGTTATTAGGAATGTTAAGTCTAAGTTATGGTCGTAAAATTAGGTTAAAAAAATAAACAGCACAATTAACATCCAGCTAGACTTGATGATATAGGCTGATATATATCGAAGCTTTTAGGTTCACATTATAACGAGATTAAAGTACCCAAGGCCCTTAGTGTTCGGGAGATGCTCTTCCGTTTCCTGGCAAACGCAGCCAAGGTTGCCGAAGAACAAACCGTGAAAAGATACCAGTTCCGACATGGAAACTCTGTTTAACTTCCGGCCCAAGCTCGTACACATTTTAGAAGTGAGTCCCAAAGCAACGTGGCCTTAGTCTCTTTCACAAGAAGATTGGTGTACAGGAAGGCTCCGGCATGCTATCTTATGATTACGAAACTTTATTAAGCTCTAACCACTGGGCCACCCAACCACCCAAAACGCAAATGTACCATGTAAATATTGCTGTACATTCCCTAGCCTGACGTGTAGCATACCATAGTAAAAAATCAGTCCAAAGAAACGCTTATTCAAATATGGACACCCCAGTATTCAATAGAGGTAAGAAGTTAGACCCGAAACGGCCCGGTGTGCCAGTCCCACTTTCGTTTGGACCGGACTTAGGGTGGGCCGCCGACTTTCCAAAAAGCCCGCCCGAAACCCGACCCAAAAAAAGATTGCGAATAGGAAGCACAAAATGAAAATAAACAAACAAGCATACTGCATGGGCAACTACATTATTGAGTATACACAAATCGTTAGGCCGTGTTCATATTGCATCCGAAAACATATCCGATACAAATTGTCTGCACATTGCATCCAATCCGATATGACTAAACCCTATACCTACCGCATATATATATATTAACTACAACCTACAGCATATATATATATATATATTAACTACAACCTACCGCATATATATATATTAACTACATGCATTTTTCGCACTTAATACTTCATCCAATTCGACTCCCAAAATATTGTTCATGCGATTTTAGATCGGAGTCGAATCAGATCGCATCGGATGAAATATGCACACTCAATATAAAATATATGTGCAATTGGGATCGAATGGAATCGAACGCAAAGTGAATGTCGCCTTACGATAACACCCAAACTGCTGAGTACCGAAGGGTTGGTCATGTATTGTTCGCTGCGAAGATTCTTTAGCATGCTAACAAAAGCTCCGAACTAGCATGTGACTGGTACACTGAACTCGAACCAAGCTATCCAGGTTCGACTTTAGCGCGGACCGCCTCCTCAATGATACACAAAGCATTCATCTGAAACAAGTGCAATATTCCTTGGCTCCACGCTATTCCAAAAATCCAGCGTCTGACCAATGCACAATTATCATTAAGCTACCTAAAATGGCATAAGCAACCCTCTACTCGAGTGATTTCATTGTACGAAGGTCGGCTACGAAAGTGGTTCACTCCTTTGTTCTGTAGCCATTTAGCAAAGAAGTTACTGCGATAAAGTTCCGCACAATGGTTTTAAAATGTGTAAAAATATGATATTGCAACTCATTCACTGATATATATGCAGGTTACAAGAACTCACGAGAAAATACTTTTATTCCTCAGGCACGAACCTAGCGGAGGGGATAAGGATTAATCTGTCTCACTCTATTATCTTTAACAAAAGTGGAACTGTGTCAGTTCGGATGACATCAGCGACCCGGTCACGGAGTATGACCCGGTGTGCTTGAGAACCCGAAAGCACTCTCCTCTGCACTGTTCTCAACATAGCAGATATAACGTTTTTGCCTCCTTCTTGGTCTCGTCTGCTCGTCCACAACGACGCAGTGGAAACTCAAGTGCACGTAATCCACGCTCTACGATGATTGCTCTAAATTCAAAATAGAATCCAAGTAAAAGGGTTGAAGGTAGGGAAAAGGGTGTTGAGCGGCTTTGTTTGAATGATCGTGCCGTGCGGCCAGAAAATAACATTTGCAGCTTTGGAAGGGGGCAGAAGTGTTCCTTTTCACACCAGGTTCATACGGAAGCGTGCAAGTACTTCCAAGTAAATGTTGTGCGCGGCGGGATTTTTCGTTGCCCGGCCAGCCATGAAATTTTGCGAAGCTAAAAGGCCGGCCGGAAAAACGGCCGGCCAGGGACTTTTCCAGATAGCGTCCAACAATTCAGCCGGCGGACTTCTCCAAGACTATAATTATTATGTGACATTTCCTTAAAAACCATAATTTTTCGGTGCTCATTATACTATAAATTATTGCTAATTTTGAGTCTTCAAACTGGAGTGCGGTAACTGAGCCCCCTGAATAAGCTTCCGCTTTTCGTACAAACAAAGCTATGTAAGCAAATTTAGCAACCAATTTGGCTCACTGCAACGATCATCAAACGCACAATACGGTATTCATTGCCAAACTTTTTTCTTCAGGGCAAAATTTAAATTTTTTTAACCCAAAAATTGGAGCTACTCGTCGCATAACTGCAAATTTGTACTTCTATTTTTACATATATTTTATCATGTAGGCTAATAGTTCTCGGGTAACACACAGCTTGCCACCGTAGCCCAAGATAGTTCCAAACCTACGTCTTCAAATATCGCTAATTAATATGCGGCACACATCGTTCAATATGCAATCATTCACTACACAGTTACGAGTAAAACCGTAATTTATGCTGTAGTTCGTATTATGAAGCGTAACAAATGCTTAAAATATATGCTAAGTAGCACATAATAAGCGTAAATGAAATATTGCTCTACGCTACTTTTTTGTATTCCTGTTGCATAAATGTACACAGGTGTCCAAGGTCCGTCGGCTTTGGGAATAGCCTGTCGGTGGCGTGGGGCTCCTCAGGAAGGGCTGCAGTCCCCCGCCGACATCTTTGCCATTTTTACCCAATTTTTGCTAATTTTTTTAGCCAAATATGGTCTGGGGTGTCAGACCCTGAGGGGTAACCCCCTATCAACGCCTGATAACTGTGTAATACCCAAAACCTGTTCAGTTGGTAGGCGTACTCCAGCGTCGTAGGCTATGTATTGAGTATGAAAGGCCAGAATAGGATTCGGATGTTGCAAAATGCTATTGTGATATGTAATCAAGTTCTTGTTTTAAACACGTATCTGTATATCGGTTTTAAAAGAAAAATGACTATAACCGCAGTTGATCAGACCTTGTCTTAAAGGCCAAAAAAGTAATTTATATTTTTATCTAGTTGGGATGGAACCACTGCTAACAAAAATAGAACATGGAAGTTATCAACTCTCTTAACACGTTCGCTACAAAGTTACCCACCGGTGGATAACTTGCAGATAAACGCTAGACAATGTTACACACCGCTGGGTAATTTGTAGTTGCTTTTACACTAATATTATAGGCAATTGGCTGAGAATTATGAAAGCAAATTAACGTATTGTCTCTAAAAAAGTTTAGCGGTTTCTGTTATTAGAGTGTTACCCACCGGTGGGTAACAATTAGCGCACAGTGTCGCGCAAAAGTTTGCCCAAAATTCCGCTGGTTCTTGCCCACCGGTGGGTAAGATTGTGCTGAGTCTAGTTGAATTCGAGTGGACCGAGAATTTTCAATTTTGGTTCTGGAGGGGGGTTGAAGAGGTCCTGTCTGTGTGTGTCTGTCGCGCCTGGATCTGGATAACGGTTGGGCGGATTTTGATGCAAGATAACTTATTCGAACCGCAGTGGTCGATTTAGGTGTAGCGACGGAGCCCGATTTTTGAATTTTTTCCGTGGGAAAAGTTATGGGGCAAAATGACGTCATTTTGGCCCATTTTTCGGGCACCCCCTCCAGTTTTGCGACTTTTCTCAATAAGTATATAAACGAGGTATCCTTCACAATCTTCGCAGTACGTCATAACTTTCGGCACAAACCGCTGCATTGATGACCGACGTTTCGAACAGTAACCGCGACTCTTTTTTACCATTTGAGCGACTTTCGTATCTCAGTAGGGTAAACAGCCAATTGATCTGAGACGTCAATGCGTTTTTTGGCCATATTTTAGCCAATTACCGCTCTCGGCTGCAGCACCTTGTCACCCTTTCTGTTTTTCTTGTTAGTTTCGACCAACCGATCATCACGTTCGGGCACGGTAGTGCAAACATATTGCTGCTAGACAATTGTTACCCACCGGTGGGTAACACTTTTTTATAGCATATTTCGAAATGGAAGGTCCAACATAGTAGTAGTGTGCGCAAAACGGACAAATTCGGGTTGTGTTTAGTGATATGAGCCCTGTTGTCTAGCAGAAATATCCCAAATTTTTGCATTTGTAGCGAACGTGTTAAAAGAACAACCGTTCCCTAAAATTAATCTTATCTATTAATTCACGAATTTTTGTTTTTAACTAGAATGTAAGTAGGAACAAACGTTTGTACGTACCATATCCTACATCAAAGATCCTAAGAAAAAAACTGCATATATGAATATGTATATCTGTCGTTATGTTTTTTATTGAAATAAATTGACGAATATTGCTTCAATCTTTATTACACACGTAAAAATTTACCAGATCCGAAATTAACTGCAAGCGTCACAGAACCCACACCTGTTCAAAACAATAAGGGTATAATCTATTTTTACTTAAATATTATGGCCAGAGTAGCATAGCACATAGTGCCTTGCTCGGTAGACCGTCTGGTCTGAAAGCGGGCTACCGCCGACTTTTCCGAAAATGCGAAAACTACTTTCTAGAAGTCGGGGGCTGCCGCATCCCGAACCCCCCGCTCTAAGCTGTTCTATTCTCTAACGTTATAACGTCCAGAACCTAAAGTTGACATGGGCCACAAACTCAGTATGTTCACCGTTTCACAATGTACGCTGCATCAAATGTGATACATCATACGGGAAGGGGTTAATACATTGGCTGCTTGGGAAAGTGTTATAACTAGGTAACTACAGTACTCGCCAAAAATGACCGTCGCATTTCGAGCGAGTAGCTCGCTCGAGATTTCGCAACTATTTAAATTAATAGAAAATTCTATTTTTAGAAAAATGTTTTTTCGAGGCAGTGTCGAGCGAGCGACAGTCATTTTTGGCGGGTACTGTAACTACCACGACAGAGTCACAGGCATTACAGCACCCGGATCACAATATGGTGACTCTGTACCATCTCTCCTATAAACATGTTTTTTATTTATCTATTGCTCAAATTTGAAGGCTTACTAGCTGCTGCGCAAAAAAAAAATTATGCAAATATTTATTCATAAGAAATCGGTTGTAGATTACGTAAAACAATGGTATAAATAAAACAAAGGCACTAGAAACATAAAGAATGTGTATTAAAAACATTACGAAATGCTCATGCGATGTTATGTACAGGCAGCATACATGAAATCCAATGGCAACATATGTTATTTTGAACAAATTAGAGCTTTAACAGGAAAACTGCGAAATTTTAAATTCTAAATAAAAAATTAAGTTCATCCGATCACAAATTTGTAGTCCTAAAGCAAAGCATACATACAATTTACGTTTAAATTATATAAGAATCTATTACCGTATTACACGAGATATTGTAGATAAACATATAAATTTTTAAATTTTGATCCAAATCACAAAGCATTACAAAATATAGTCTTAACATTCGAACTTGATGTTTACTGGATAGCACGAAATGTTTTGCCGCGTAAAAGATTATTCGTTTGAGATATGTATCGAATTTGATATGTATACTCACATATAACATATTCGATGATTTTTTATGAATATTTTAGGTCAGTTTTTTGAAATTTGTCTCTGACGACTCAAACCTTCAGTTTTTGTTACAAAACATTTTTGCAACATTTTGCTGGATTATCCTACTATTTTGGCGTGCAAGCTCATACCGATAGAATATCTAACTGTTCTCCATAGCAATATATAAATACAAAATACTTCATAATTTACAATCAAGACAAAGTGATTATCAACAATAAAAGATGTAAAGAAGACATATTGACGCGAAGCAAGATACTCGCAGCGATTCCATAAAATGACCTCACTTGTCTATTTTGAAGTCACGAACAAACGTTCACAGATTTTTGCAAGGCACAAAACTGTTCAAAATGAATTCTATTTTGAAAAAGTGTCATGCTAATTCTGAAACCAAATTTGAAGAAAACCATTGTAACGAACTATCATGGCCATAATGGTAATAAATTATTGTGGTGACGGTGGTGAAAAGAATCTTACTCTTCATCAATTTGTCATTATAAATAAAAAATATAAATCACAATATACCACTGATCACTAAAATGAAATCAACAATACCAATCACCAGTGTTATGAGGACAGAGTTAAGCAACATAGAAAATGAATCGCATGCGGCCTATATTTTACACAAATATGCTGTACAATGTTGTAGTGGTAAAAAATACTGCGAAAATTTGATAAAAATGTCTTTTCAATGCGCTACATTAAAAAACAATGTTAGACTGAACATTTTATTGGGTTGAGAAAATTTTAAAATACATACTCGATCGTAAGCCAATATTAACTGGTTAAAAGCTGCTCTCACCGCTCGATTTAGCTGGATACTCGCTCTAAGAAAAATTTTATTCGCCGAAGATTGTGTATAAAAGCAGAATTTAAACGATTTCCAATCTGCAGGAAAACAGTTATCAAATAATGCTTATCAGCTTTTAAGGTGCATTTGTTTCTGTTAGCCAACAAATTAATAGTTATGCCACAAATCCTGCAGTGTAGCACATAGTCTTCGCGAAAACCAGCCTAATTTAAAACCGGAAAATTTTCGTTCGCAAAAAATTCCGTAAATTTACACTGAATTTTCACGAACATAAAATGGCCACATTTTTATCGCAGAGCTGTACGTTCGAGAACTGAATAAAGGTTGACCAAATAAAGTTTGGTAACAATTTTTTCATCCGATTTTATGTAGCAAAGTTGGATGACCCACAGGCGTGAGTTACGTTTACTATCGCATTACCAACAATAAAACAATCAGTTTAAGGCTGTATTTTGTCCCTAACGTATTTTTCAAATATTTAAAGCTTCTAATATTCTCACATTGCAATGGCTCTATTTCCTTAAATTTTTTATTATTGGTTGTGTCTATCGAGTACTGCGTAAAATTTTATACCCAATATTCTTCATCACAACAAAATTTACAAAAATAAACAAAGAACCGCTAAATGACTTGGCTTTGTTTACTGGTACCACGACAATGATCTTTCAACAGCTCGCAACCATTGGCAGTACTCGTCACGCAATGATCGAATCGTTTCCTTTGAAGTTGCTGTTGGCGAAAATGAGCGTTCCACTTTGATCATATCCAACATGTCTTCGGTTGTTTCTAGTCCCCAGAAATCTAAAGAATAGACTCACTTAATGTGTGATACGAAAGTAAAAACAATTCTATCAGAATATTTCAAAAGTGTAAATTCAGAATGAAAAACAAGAACATGTTCCATACGAAAATATTATTCGTTCCTTAAAATTAATGCCCACACGTCAAAATTTCCAATATTATGATTAGAAAAATCAATGAATATTATTTAAAGCAAATCGTGGATAGTATAAGGTTAGGCTTCATAATATAATAGACATATTATGTTTCAATCTGGCAACGTTTAAAAATTCTAAGTACTTTTGAACCAAAATTAAAAATTTATTTCTACACTCTTTTAATAGTTGTTCTCGACACATGCTGGATTTAACTTCAAATTATTACCTCGTTTTTGAGAAGGCTCAAACGCATTGGCCATATAAAAGGTCATCACCATGACTGTGCATTACAGCAGTATCATGCGGGGCTCAAGATTTCTAATTCTAGTATGCATGACTGGTCTGCTTGCACGAAATAATTCTGGTATCAAAAGTGACGAATTATACCCGATAATACAATTAATTACAATTGATTCGAAAATAGGAATTACTGGATTAATTGCGACAGGTTTGCGTTTATTTCTATCCGTTACTATATAGTAATCGCGGAAAAATGTCGCACTTTGAATGATCGCACATGCATTGAAGAAAAAATATCTTTCGGCGAACATAAATTTCAAGGCCACGCAAAAAATTCTGAACAGATTGTTAACAAAATTTCAAATGAATTTTTAAATTTTATTATAAGTACATTCATCATCATCATCATCGGTTATCGTCCGTTTTCCAGGCGATGCTGGATTGGACGTTTGTTCCCATTTATGATCGATCTCCATTATCACACGAAAATGACTCCAATATCATAATGATTACCAATGTAAATCAAAATATTGCACAAGTATTTTGCAGTTACGCGCCAATAATATGTAGCGTTGTGAGCAGATATGCAAGTAATGCAACATGTTGTGATCAGCGAGTGAAGATCAAGAGAGCACAGATCATAAAAAGTACCAAAACAAAGAAATCCAGGACACAATCTAGTTTTCTACACCGATCAGAAACGTTAAAATTTTATATGCTAGCAATAAAATAACGTAACGAAACCGCTCCTCAACAAAGATATAGAATACTAATGACTATTTTTATAAGTATGCGAAAGGAAATGACAAACGCTATGTAGCGCTACAAAGCAATAACAGCGATTTACTGATGGCTAAACCTCCAAGAAGGGCAGCTCCGAAACATGACGAATCTTTTTCAGCCATTCGTTCAACCGTATGACCCGTGAGATCAGCAAGGCGCTGACAAATCCAGTCACTTTGTGCCATTCCGCCGTCACATCTAAGACAAAAATCAACTACTATTATATAGTTAAAATTACAATATGGTGCACAAAAATCGATCGATCAGCCTCATACGATTTCGAACGTTTCGCCTAAACAATAATCGATCGTGTGCGATTAATTACTTCATGAAGGTCCAATTCGTTAAAATGAAATACGATCGCTTAAACTAATTAATCAAATATTTTGAGTATTTTCGTTTACCGAATAGTTCGATTTAATCTCCATTTGATTTTTGGTGCTAAATTATAGGTTTTAAAACTTAAGTACTAAACACCTATGTCGGCGGCGAAATTCCAACTAGCGTGAAAATTTAACTTCCCCGATAGTAACTACTGTGCAAAGAAGCAAAAAAGAATTACCAACCTTACCCCATATGTAGCTATGTTATAATTGTGTCTATTAACCGCTAAAATAATTTAGAGAAAAGAATAGAAATTTGTTTGGCAGGTTGACGCCGCAACCTTCAGCTTTTCCTCGAATTTAGTACACTAAAAGTCCAACGATAGTGGGGAAAATGGCTAAACGACACTGATGTTCATCAGCTCACATAATGTATATTATATGAATATTTAAATACTACAAGCATTGGTTCACCAACATTAGAGTCGTTGCTGAGAAATTCATGTTAAGGAAGCCACCGGAAAGGTTGATTCTGCCATGAGCCATGGTACCAATGTTTTGAATCCAGCAATGTTTGTACTGCTGAACATTTCCTCAGAAGGTCTGAACCACGTTTCTAGTGCTTGGATCGCTTTGTAATAATCTGGTTCAAGTTTTGCGCACATCACCAGTAAGTCGTTTCCGGCTGGAATCAACGAATGAGAACAACACGTCTTTTGGTTGATGGAAGTCACCCAGAGTGGCAACGTGAACAACCCATCTTGGCCTTCCGGGACTAATATAGCTTGACAACGATTTACCGACCTTGACCGTCATGACTGACCCTTTACTTATCATAATACGGCAATGTGATATTTTGGTAAAAGAAAAATGCAGCCATGAAAGTGAGAATGTAATATTTTCGCGTCAAATCAATAAATATGATGCCCTGGCGCCGATGTGACAGCTTGGAATTCAGTTTTAAGCTGTTGCAACCGATTCAGAAGGGCGTTTTGGAATGAACCATAAATCGTCCCTATTTGCTCGTACATGCCTGCAACTTCACAATTATTCTTGAACTCCGGAGCAATACAATATATCAATGTTATGTATGTTATTATCAAAACATTATAATGCAGAACTTGTCGTTAACCATATTACATCACCTTTGAAAGACAAATATACAGTCACATACATGCAAATACGCAGAAATGGAACATTTCGTCCTTGAAGGTCCAGATAAAATATAGTCTATCCGCGACGGTGCACTCAAGAATGGTTATAGGGGCAAGGATGTTATGGTCTTGCATCTTGACGGGTAGTTTTCCTATATATAATTATGCTGGTACAATTACCAATGACAAATAATTAATCGCACAATAATTCATTAAGAAACATCGCTTAAAATAAGTGGTGGTTTTGTTACTAGGGTACCGAGACGAACACATTTCGCGAAAAGTAATCTTACTACAATCTATATAGTTAAATTGGTATGGAAAACAAAAGGTTGAGCGGTTTTTTATCGACAATGAAGACATAGCCATGCACTACGTCCCAATAATGCATCTTCAACAGTTTTGGAACCAAAAATTCTTCAAGTATCAAAATGTAAAAGTATTTTTGACGGAGATTAACGATGACTATGTAAGTACTCTTTCTGATGTTTTCTTAAACTCAAAAATGTATGTGATTTCAGTAACTTTCTCACCGGTTAGCTAATAATCATTACCTCACCTAATTCCGGGAAGCAAAAATTCGCGGTCTTTCTTGATAACCAAGAATACTTGAAAAATTCGAAAAACAATTCCAGCTAAGAGCGCTCGAACTAGGTGTGCGCGGCTTGTCGCGGCTGTCATTCCGATTAGCAATGCTCCAGAGTCGTCGTCGTTAACCGGTGCCTAAACGGTTGATATGAATTAGTAAGTATGAACACGAATTTGCCAGACACATTTTAGCGTCGTCTTCAAACGATCTGTCAATTTCCTAAAAATCTATCAAAACCCATTATCTAAACTATTGCCGAAATTGATTGCGTGCGGTTGATAGTAGTTAGTATTAGGATTCAGCACCGTCTGTGGCAGAACTATTTTGAATTTGCATTACTAACAAAATACTGAACACACGAGTTTTGTTTGCAATGACTCTTGTCAACATTGCTAAGATGTATCTTTAATACTATTAATGCTGCAACATAAAAGATTTTCCGGCAGAGAATTATTAATAGACATAGCAAAAACCGGATGCCAATTCACCAATGATATCGAAATCAATTAATGACATTATGGAGTTACCGCAAACCTCAAATAATATCAGGTACTGAATTTAGACGACTTGGATATGCTAATTAATATGTTCATAACCTGTTCTACAAAGTCTTAAAAATACATTATGTGCTTTGTTTGTAAAAATTGATAAGACGCATTATTTCGGCCAAATTGTGTCGTCAACTATGATATCGCATAAATGTGACCAACTCAAACTCTTCAACGTTCAATAAGCAATAATTACGATGTGCAGCAACAGAAAGGAAAACAGTGATGATAAACATTTTTGCACTTCCCACTTAGTCCAAATAAATGTTTCATAAGCTGTTAGCGAATTTTTCATCCCCAAATTCGCAGCCTTTTGACTATTATACACAGCATTTTCACCGTCAACCCACTGCTTACTATCAGATACATTTGCTTTAAAGAGACCAATTTGGTGAACCACAAATAAACCACTGAAGATATAAAGCAACTTGGAGGAGTAAACCGCAATGATATTGTCTGATGACCTACCAACACAATCGGCGATAGAACGGTAAAGATACTATAATAAATATTTTTAAATCTCGTATCACGATCGATTTATCGATTTAACTATCAGAGCACTGCGTAGCATATTCGATTAGAAATACAAAATGATCTTTAATGCCATAAGCTGGTAAAAAACATGGCCCTTCACATTACCGTTTCTTACCTGAAGTCCGGCAAAGGAAGGCACAAAGAAAACCCCATTTGAGTCTGAAACAAAACAATAAATTGTAATTAGTACATTCACTGCTGCATTAATCATTTTCTATCTATTCATTAAAAACAATTTTGACTTTATTAAGTTTCACCGCATAAAGTAAATCCATAATATGTATAATGTATTAAATTAATTATTAAATTAATATATTAATAATATCCATAATGTATTAAATCTTATCTAAAATACAAAATTGCAGTACCCATCAGGTACGACTTCTACTTATTCGAAGTGCTCTCACTGTTCGAAATATGTTACAGTACTGGTCGCTCGCTCGAAAGCAATTATTTCTGGCATATACTGTATAGTACACCAATAAAACTGGGGAAGATTCAAATTACAATGGAATCGAAATTCGTTATTGCCTACATTAGAACGAAAGACTGCCTTGCCTCAAATATCCGCAGTAAACTATTTAAGCTTACTTACTACATAAATAAAAATAATGCACTTTATCCCACCATTTGTTATGGTTTAAAGGTTCCTTTATTTAGCTAAAAATGCACAAAATTAAAACTGGTGAAGAGTGAAAATCGGACGCAATTTACAATAGTAAAATGTTCAAAGTGGATAATGTCAGTTTCATGGTACTCATACAATGGCCTCCCCACAGCGTTTTCGATGTCCCACCCAGCTTTCTCCCTCAGGTCATGCTCACAATATAAAGTTTGGTTTCCAGACAGGTTGGCCGCCCCAGCACCCACAGGTATTTTGAGGTGACATCAAAAATAGTCGTTTAACAAAAAACTGTTAAAACAAATCTTATTCATGAGTCCACTTTTGGTGCGTACGTAATGGTTGTTCTTTTGCCAAAATCACGAACTATATCGTTCGCGTTCACATTTCTGCAAATCGGTATTTGTATTTTAGTGAACACGAACAACAGCTCTGCGATGCACGAACTATTTCTCCACTTTGCACGGCTGTCCGAGTTCACCAAATGACGTGCTGAATCGGACAGCTATGTTCCCGGTGTATGTGTGTATTGTAAAATGACCAAAAAACGCGATTGAAAATCGAGTTTACCCGTGTATGCGGTAACAAAAATGCAATGCTAAATCAGAAAATAGCGATCGCAAACAGCAGCTACGTGTTGCCATATCACAAATATTTGTTCGCGTGCACGAGGGAAATCTTTATTCGCATACATTCATCGCGTTTACGATCTTGAACTGATATGACAAAAGAACAACCCAAGTGTACGCATCTAAAGTGGACTCACGCATCATTAACTACATTAATACTACATTAGTTTTATTTCAGTTGTTCCTGATATGTTTCTGCTTAAAATGAATCGCGGTTAGCTCAAATACAAATTTTCATTAAACATGCAACCAAAACAACGAGATATATCTTATAAAGTTTCGGAAAATGAGATAAAATGCAATTATGAGCCTCCCCTCCCCAAAGATATCTTGAGGGGCACGGCTACATCAACTAATCTGGGGACAATCATCCCATATATTACTGTACTCCGGCTGAAATTGGAAGAGTAGCAGACATAGTTTTGGTACTGCGCAGAGGTCACATACACTATACTACTCATCCCATTTCTCTATCCCTCGCAATGTGATTAGAAAAATAGAGAAACGGCTTATTTACACTTGTCCATAGCTATGTTGAAGTGGAACTAAAATTCAGTACTTATACTCATTATGAATAGTTGCGCTAAAATTTACAAAACACAGTGTACCAATAGCACCTTGCAGAGCAAAGTTTATTTTGTTCTCAATATTTGAGACTGTACGATGGTATTGATGGTCCAAGAACCAACGATAGTAAAAGTACGTTTCATGTTGATCATTGTAATTTACCAATATCATACCTTGTACACTTGAGACAATTTCATCACACCGTGAAGGACTGTCGATTAAACCTAAACAAAGATAGTATTACAAAATTTGGCCATAAAGCGACGTAGCTCAAACACATAAAACAGGTACAATAAAACTGAATGTTAAAAGCCACAGGGAGACGTGCTAGCCACGATGCAAATAAAAACGATAATTAATTTAACTTGAGTGGATAATTTCATAAAATATCGAATATAAATATCGTTAAATAACAATCTGGAGCGAACCTCTACCGGGACAAACATCAAGTATGTATGTTTCGAAAATCCAGTCACTATTTGCGAAAAACAAATTTATACATGGTAGATGTCCAACAAACGAGATTTAATTTAGGCGAGTATTATATACACAATCAAAAAACATCATTTCGCGTAACATATTTCGCTCAACTGCAAAACTTTAATAAATTCCCATGTTAGCTGAAAAGTTCCAAAGTTGGCTGTAAGACTACAACGCCCAATAAACTTGGTAAACATTAATGTCACTAAATTTATCAAAACCATTCGTACCAATAGACTTAGCCCATTCGATCACAGTTCCTGTCGAGTAAGCGAACCCAGTGCCACAGTATGTGTACTCAGAACCAAGCCGCCAGCCGCAGATTGGAATCATGCCTAAAACGGATACACAGAAAACGAGTTTGCAACAAAAACAGCAGAGAGAACTCCACAGAGTTTAGTTTGTTTATTATTCAAACTTATTCCGATTTTTCACAAAATACAGCCTGTATAATTTTTAATTTGAACATAATTTATTATTATTTTAAAACGCGAAAAAGTATTTAAAACGGCCAGAACTGCACTTTCTAATCACACGCAACTTAGGCCTACCAAAATTATGTCGAGGATTTTATAATTTGAATAATCATATTTTACTAAATTTAGCATTAAACTAAACTTCTAAAATTAATGACCAATATTTTCAACATTCACTACAGCACCACAACCAGTAATAATTTGTTGCAACAATAATATATCTGTCAACGTATAACTATCATCATTACAATTTGTATATACACACCCATTTTCACAGCCACAAGGCAAACGTTTGATACTGTACCTAGCCCGAAACCCGCATCAGTTTTGAAAGAACAATGATCATGGATATAAATAGTACAGTAGTATAAGATACAAACAACAGCAGCTGATTTGGATACCAGATATTCGGGCTACTACAAAATAACAACGTGTGATGATATCATACTGATAAAATATTATTTGGTTCTCAAGTGTTGGTTTGGCTTTACCCAAAGTATTAAACCTACTAAAATAGCTATTTCTGATCAAAAGAAGCACCAAGAAGTGAAAAATAATCTAATCAATACGCATGCAAGAGTATAAATATAAGACACAGCATTCCGGCCTGGGAAAGACAGCGTACATTCCAGGGCTTTTACCTTGAAAACCGTTAAAGCAAACCCGCAGGTTTTCATCCAGCACGAGTGCAAGAGCAATACGACAACAAAAGAGCGAAACGAAGAAAACATTTTACTTCCGTGCAACTGAGAACTGCAAATACTGTTCCATTAATGTCATTATTTACGCTATAGGGTTGGGTCATAACGGGATCCAGTGTACCCCTGGAACCCAAAATACATAAAAATGGCAATATCTTTGCAACCGCTAGAGTTATATAGATGTTATTGGTCTCATTTTGCAGAGCAATATAATCCTCTATTGCACTGCATATTGCGAGCACTATAACAGTGTATATCTTGGCAACTATTCAAACAAACATGGCTGATATTCGGTGAATGGTCAATATACCTGTGTACATTTCTCTATTACATATTCAACACTCAAAATTCACACTCTTGGTGAAGTGACAAACTACTAGCCGGCCAGTCCAGTAGGACACCAAATATTGGGAGCATGCCTCCATGTTCGAACATGGGAGACCAGATTTGGGGCGGGGCATGCTCGAGGCTGCAGCCACGTTCGAACATATTATAATAATGTGGAGTTTAATATTTTTAATAGACGATTCAGGTTTTCTAGAGTAATAGTTATGCGGTAATATTATTTGTACGTACTAATAATTTGGTATTAGATTTGTAGCATAGTACTAAGTCTAAAGCGAACTTTTATGTCGAACTTAGGATATGGCTTTGGTGGGTTCACAGCGATGTAATGTTTGTTTCTGTAGGGTTTTCAAACTATATGAGAGAAACAAGGTAATTTTAGCGTTTGCCAGAGGCTAAATTTGGAACGTGGGGTAAATTTTTTTTATGGAAGGGGTGCATATACCCGAGGGCTATTCGTTTATGGATGGCAGGTACCATACCCCTAAAGTGGACAGGCCAACTGGCTGTGGCGTAGCCATGCTTTCGAAACGTGGGCCTAGCCCCACTGACATCGGCGAACAGGGGAGGGGTCCAAGATTGGGCCCAATGATATTTTTTATTTTTACATTCACATTTACCCAATAACGAAAATGATCTATAATAACTGCAAAGTTCGGCAGACAGATTTAGCAAATTCATCTATATAATATTTTTGTGTGTATAAATTGGGCGAATTTTTGATGTAAATTCCTTAGCTTCACATTACATTTCTAGCGTAATTCGTCCTACGACATGACAGATGACAAAATTTTCAGACCGAAAAGAGGGTATAGACCTCCTAGAGCCTCCGTCTACGCTCATGCTTACTAGTTAAACAGCTGAGAAAATTTCAAAAGATACTCTCTACACAACATGCTACAGTGCTCAGCAGAAGTAACTGTCGCATTTCCACCACATTTTTAGTATTTTTAAACATTATAATGAAATTTTATTTCATATAAACGAATTTCTTTCGACCGAGCGACAGTCATTTTTGGCGCATGCTGAATCTGTATATAATTAGTCTAACCTTCTATGCTAGCATGTGGCTGATTTCCAGTGTTGACATCGACAAAAGCCCCGGTCCCTAGCGTTATTTTGACGGCACCGCATTCATAGCTGCCTGACGCATACAACGATGCATTAGCATCGCCAACCTGAAATAAAATAGAGGAAGCCAGATATAAACAAGTTTATGCCTGTAACTTTCACATGCCTACATGGAACCATCCTTCTGATTTTCACGTTGGTTAAAATGCAACTATATAAATGAACAAATTAACGTTCTCACCGTTAGATAGTGTATTAAATCCACATTACTACGCTTGAACTACTCTGATTATTCCTAATTTTCATTTCTACTCAGTCTCCAATTATCTGTACCCTGTACCATTAGATTATATCTGTATTGCCGTGTATCCAATAGGATATAAGCAACTAAAACCACAGTCGCGGGTAGAGCTTTTATATGTGCAAAATAATCGATTGAAATTTCGAAAGTCGAATTTAGCTCAATAAAAAATTTCAAATTTGTAAAAGTATCGATGAAACAAATTTCTGTTCCATTACAACTTCGATTGCACCTGTTTAGGAACGAGTTATGAAGCCAACATGTCTACCGGATAAACATGACGTATAAACTCGACGACCAAACACTTCATCCAAAAATGCAGAAATTTCAACGTTTTTCGTATGATTTAAAACTTTGGATCATGAATGGAAAATGACTGCTCTGATAAAATCAGTAGATGTAAAGCAACATTGCCACACCATACGAAGAGGCCATATCTTAGATCCGACAGCTCCGGGAAGCGCTATAACTGAAAATGCTGAGGGCCTATATAGCCAAAATGACATTGTCTGATGTAATTGGGTTTCTTGTGAGGCATTGAACAACAAATTATTGAAGCACGAACACGAAGCTACGGCGTAAATTTTATTAGCGCTAACTCGAATATGAAAGTGAGCTGTTATAACTGCACTACGTACAAAAATTGTAGCATGATGCAATATTAAGCAGTCATATTATCATAGTCATATATAAGAGAAATGGACTAATATTGAAGAAATAATAAATTAAAAGATGTTTCCAAATTTCCCATTTTTAAGAAAGCAATAATAAATACATGTAACTATGATGCTTTTGAAGTGTAGGAAATTCGCATAAGTTTCAGTAACTCTGCTATGCTGGCGATTGCGCGGCTATAATTATTGTGATACAAAATTAAATCAAATATAAAACATTACAATACCCGCAAAAAGACACACACGAGTACAATAATCACTGCTAGGGTTCTCCAGTAGGCAGTCACGACTGTTAGGTATTAGGTATACTTTATTAGATATTTTGGACTTTGCAGCTGTTATACCCCGTTCGCTATCACTGATTAAACACTGTCATTTTTTTACCAAAACTAGTATGAATCCTCGTGTCACTGTCCCATAGTCTTTTACGGGTGGAGATAGTGATGTCGCAAAGCGCCCTTTAACCGCCAAACGAACCCTAGATTTTGACTGCGAGGAGGGTAATTTCTATTGCGTACTGTAATAGCGTGGCTTGTTCGCGGAGTGTGTTGGGATCACACCGTACACAAGTGATTGGGTTCACTTCCCAATCGTGCAAGAATAATGATGCGCAATACATAGCCTCTCGTTATTTACTGTCAACTCCGCCTACTCGTGGTGCACCAGGTTTTTGCTGAAGGAGCTCTGGCGACTGCGGTCATGGGCGCAGTATAATAACCCTAGGTCGTTCGGCCAGGCCACAAAGAGTAAATGCTTTTGGTCAAACGGGCAGACACGGCTCGGTGAAGCCTTGGATGGCAACGTGTCTAGGAGAAGGAAATATCTGACTCCAAAACCCCCGCTGCCTTGTGGGATAGGACAGACAGTCCAAAGGCTAAGGGTGAAGCTTCCCCGACAAAAAAGACTTCAAAACCCAGAAGCGTTTGTTCGATAATCGGCGGCTGCTGGTCGGTGTGGTCTCTGCGTTTGTTGACAGTCAACGGCAACAGCTGCACTGCAACTTAAGCCTTCCGTTGGGCTTTATCTGGCGGAGAATTGGGCTTGGAGACCCCAGTTCTATCTTATCCAGAAAATCACATGAACTTAAATGCTTTTACGATTAATGCTAGGGGTGCCCCCCGTAAGCAGGTAAGCGATCTTACAAAAAATGCTTTAAATGTTTCTTCATTCAACTGTCGCACGATGCTTACTCGTGCGTCTAAAGACTTGATTGCACGTACTCTCTCTGAACGTAATATTGATGTGGCATGCTTATCAGAAGTTCGTATGCCTGGCGATCTATCAATGGCAATTACACATGCGCCAAGCGAGTTCACCGGATTTTGAAGAATTTCAGAAAGCAGGCAGCCAGTGTAAATGGCCATGTCCTGCTTGTAAGGAAAATGCAGCTCGAAATGCAGTTTGGTGTCGCGGATGTGGATACTGGTGGCATTGTCCTTGTGCAGATGTGCCCTACTCTCAAGCTCGCAAAGCTAGAACGTGGAAATGTAAATATTGTATCTACGAAGTCGAAAACAATAGTACAACTAATGATGAATATAAACTGTTTTGGTCTGGACCTACAGACGGCTCTGGGAAATACGGGGTTGCTATTGCCGTTAGCAAAGAGTTAGCAAACGCCGTGTTGGATTTCAAGTGCGTCTCTTCTCGCCTACTGATGTTGTCTTTGGACACTAAGCCTTTTCCAATAACAGTTATCTCGGCCTACGCACCAACTGATGCTGCGGATGCTATGGCGAAAGATCATTTCTACAATGGCCTGGAAGATGTTTTGTGCTCTCTGCAAATCATCAGACTTCATTGTCGTCGGAGGGAGATTTTAATGGTAAACTGGGCTCAGGAGATCCAAAGCATGTCGGCAGGTATGCCATTTGGTAACAGAAATGATAATGGCGACCGTCTCTATGCGGTACTAGAGCAGTATAAACTCTTCGCTGCTAACACGAACTTCCGTCACAAAGACGTCATACGGTTACATGGGTTAGCCCTGACAAACGAGCCATGAACCAGATTGACTATATACTAGTCAAATCCCGTTGGAAAAGCTCAGTGATCAATGCGCGATCATACTGGGGCATAGCATGGACCAGTGACCATGCAATGGTGTGTGCAAAAATAAAGTTAAGGCTTGTGGTGAAAAAGAAGGCGCAACCGACCA
>JASANE010005953.1:0-15516 GCA_030248225.1 Trileptium ribeirensis | reverse complement strand
CGTGGGAACGAATTGTGCTATAAAAAGGTCGTACAGCCCTGCCCAACGAGAGTTCGAGTGGAAGCAACTCCGATCGTTGCTTATACAAGAAGCATCGCAACGTGATAAGCCGTCAGTGCTGCTCTGTTGCTCTTTCGACCATCCTAGTAACCCTCGAAATGCAGAATTAGGTTCGTTGGTTGAGCAACAGCTGCAGGGTACGTCAGTTTTATGCGTCAAATGGGGTGATTTGTCCAATCCATTTTTGTTGCCCAATGGTCGCATCAACATGGAATTTTCAAGTGCGTCAAAAAAGGGGGATAGAGGCCAGGGAAAAGGAGATTCATGTCAACCACAATGGGCTGCGAAAGCTTTGGGAAATATGGTGTTCTTATCTGGACGGTCTCAAATTTATTTCGTATTCTCTGTCCGACGAACCTAAGAGTGTACTGAAGTCGGTGTTCCAAACTTCAAATGCAAATGACAACGAGCCGTCTACATCAGCTACAGTGGTTCGAAGCGTTGTGTCATCATCTTCGAATTCTCGGGGTGGGCGGCAAAATGCACCATCACATCAGGGCGCAAACAACTATGGTTACTGTGGTCATGGGTCTTCACGAAAACGGCCATATAATTGGTCTGGTCGTTGAATGGGTGGATTATCACTTGTGGCCGGGGAGTGTCGATTTTGCTCTTTAATTCGTTCTCTTGACTGAATAATTCTGATTTATATTTGAAATTGAAACAAAAATAAGGTAGCACACGGAGAAAAACAATTCTTATTAACAACATACAGTTCAACAACGTATCAGCAGCGGTGTTTTTTGGTAAACAAATATTTCGTTAAATTTTCACAGTCAATGTCAGCTTTAATCGATCACGAAAGAGCCTAAATCATGCTGTAGAATATCTATAGCATTTATAACGTCAAAAAGCTGTCATTGGCAGCTTTAATAAATCACGTCAGTGCCTAAATCATGCTCTAGAATATTCATAGTCGTTATAACGTCAAGAATCTGTCAATGTCAGCTTTAATCAATCACGAAAAAGCCTAAATCATGCTCTGGAATATCCATAGTTGTTATTAGGTACCAATGCTACTATGTCACAAGTAAAATGCATGTGTTTATTCATGTAAAATTTTGGAACAAGCTTCAAAATTTAAGTCAATGGTCACCACGTGTTTGGAATTATATTTTAATGCAAATACCACTACAAGATTTTTGGTTACCCTAATCGTTATAATAGCCACAAAAACATGCCGACTGCCCTTATATTAGTGGCGTTTAGGGTCTTGTTTTATGTAGGAACATAACAATACACAAAATGGCAGTTGTTCGGCATTAACTTAGAGTTACAGGGGTTTAAAATATTTAAACATAGCAATTTTTTTATACTACATTTCGTCTATGCAGGGTAATATTGGGTGACGGTCGTGAAAGCCTCCGTCGGTCGGCCGAACATTTTCGCGCTACCGCACAGCAGCTGAGCATTCGGCTGGGCCGTTAAGCCTCCAGGCCGATCATTGAACCCTGGCCGGTCGGCCCTTGTGACGATGGCCCGCCGTTACTTCGCCAGCCGATTGTCGAGCCCCGGTCGGCCGGTGGTTGTGACGACAGCAGGGCGTTGAAACACCGGTTGGCCGTTAAGCCGGCAGCCGCTGTTGAACCTCGACCGGCCGGACGTTATGACGAGGGCTGAACGTTTGGCTTCACACCAGACCGTAGCTAAACACTATTTCAGAGTAATTATGTGTACACATCACTAACAGATAATTATATTGCATACTGCGTCATGATAATTAAGTTGCATCATTATAGCTTGTATTAGTATCAAATTATATTTTTTGAAAATCAAGTCGCTTTGTTAAATTCTGGAGACTAGTCTTTGATATATCTCCTTCAGTTTTTTCCCAAATACTTAGGCACTCGGCATATGTTTTTTGACTATTATTACGGTTAGAGTTGTGAAAAAACTTGTGTGAGAATGGTATTAAAATTAAAACATATTTCTAAACACGTAGTGACTTGCTCCACCTTCAACTTAAATTTTGAGCCTTGTTCCAAAATTTTACATGAATAAACATATGTATTTTACATGATACATAGTAGCTTTGGTTCTTTGGATTATTTCTTTTACAAGGTCATGAGGTGAACTTTAGATTCATGGCTAAAATTTGGGTGAAATATATAATGATGAAGCTTTTGTTACATTGCCAATCATTTGCTAGCATTGGCATAAAATTGTTTACCCATAAATCACAATTCAATATATAAAGCGAAAATTTTGGCTCCAACCTCAGCTCGGCTACAGAGCAGAGCCTGTCATGTGTGGCCAGCCGTGCCGAGCCTAATATATCTGGCAAAGCTGGGGTCGGCTCATAAAAACACTTTTCTAAAACAACAAACATTGCTAAAACAATTTACATATAGCACAGTATACCGCCAAAAGCAAGAAAAGCCAAATGTTTATCGGCTTGGCTGTATACTGTTCAGCATTTGGCGGTTTATAATATTTGACCTCATATATGGATCGCAAACTTTTATTATTTAAAGCCTGGTAGCCCAAGCTAAATCATGCTCTGGAATAACCAAAGCTGTTATAACGTCAAATAGCTGTCAATTTCAGCTTTAATCAGTAACTTTAATGCTTAAATCATGCTCTGGAATATTCGTAATTGTTATAGCACCAAAAATTTTCAATGTCAGCTTTAATCAATCACGTAAAGGGCCCAAATAATACTCTAAAATATTCATAGTTGTCATAACGTCAAAAAACTGTTATTGTCAGCTTTAATCAATCACGCAAAGGGCCCAAATAATACTCTAAAATATTCATAGTTGTCATAACGTCAAAAAACTGTTATTGTCAGCTTTAATCAATCACGCATAGGGCCCAAATAATGCTCTAAAAGCTTTAATTAATCACACAAAGGGCGCAAATAATGATCTAAACGTTATTGTAGCTGATCATATCCGGCTCGGAACAACCCTATTCAGGGGCACAGTTGGTTATATTATAGACTTAGTTGTGGTTGTTATTAAAATGTGAGACCCTATTTAGCCAACAGCGACAGTTTGTCATCAACCGCAATCTATAAAAGACAAAGACCCCTTCACTGTTTCAACTGCGACGACGAAACTGTTGACTGAAAACAGTGGTGAGACACCAGTGGTGATTATAGAAATTTGCTAAAACTGAATTTTGGTGCCAAATAGAAACAAATATTGTAAATAATACTGATAAGCGGATGAGGTAGCTGTTGACCAGATATAGATGTTCATTCATTTATATTTACTAATTTTAGGATTTTTGAATTATATTTTAAAATTTTATTTTAGAATTATTAATTTTTGAATAAAATGACAAACTAGTCTTCTTTTGGGATGGACGATACAGCTTCCGCTTACTTGCTGGCTGATCTCTCAGAGGCGATGCAGGCAGTGCGGCATACGATCCATCCGATAACAAATACTGACCAAATTTTGATATATTAACAGTCAGTATTAATACCAAAGTGTGTGACATTCTTAGCTAACATCTTTGTAACCAACTCATCTCAACCTTGGTTCTGTATGGTGGTAACCCAATTTTGATATATATATTAGCAGCCAGTATTAATACCAAAGTGTGTGACATTCTTAGCTAACATCTTTGTAAACAACTGAATTCAACCTTCTTTCTGTATTGTGGTTACCCAATTTTGATATATATATTAGCAGCCAGTATTAATACCAAAGTGTGTGACATTCTTAGCTAACATCTTTGTAAACAACTGAATTCAACCTTCTTTCTGTATGGTAGTTACCCAATTTTGATATATATATATATATATTAGCAGCCAGTATTAATACCAAAGTGGGTGACATTCTTATCTAACATCTTTGTAACCAACTCAACTCAACCTTGGTTCTATATGGTGGTTACCCAATATTGATATATATATTAGCAGCCAGTATTAATACCAAAGTGTGTGACATTCTTAGCTAACATCTTTGTAAACATCTGAATTCAGCCTTGGTTCTGTATGGTGGTTACCCAATTTTGATATATGTATTAGCAGCCAGTATTAATACCAAAGTGTGTGACATTCTTAGCTAACATCTTTGTAAACAACTGAATTCAACCTTGGTTCTGTATTGTGGTTACCCAATTTTGATATATATATATATATTAGCAGCCAGTATTAATACCAAAGTGTGTGACATTCTTAGCTAACATCTTTGTAAACAACTGAATTCAACCTTCTTTCTGTATTGTGGTTACCCAATTTTGATATATATATATATTAGCAGCCAGTATTAATACCAAAGTGTGTGACATTCTTAGCTAACATCTTTGTAAACAACTGAATTCAACCTTCTTTCCGTATGGTAGTTACCCAATTTTGATATATATATATATTAGCAGCCAGTATTAATACCAAAGTGTGTGACATTCTTATCTAACATCTTTGTAACCAACTCAACTCAACCTTGGTTCTATATGGTGGTTACCCAATATTGATATATATATTAGCAGCCAGTATTAATACCAAAGTGTGTGACATTCTTAGCTAACATCTTTGTAAACATCTGAATTCAGCCTTGGTTCTGTATGGTGGTTACCCAATTTTGATATATGTATTAGCAGCCAGTATTAATACCAAAGTGTGTGACATTCTTAGCTAACATCTTTGTAAACAACTGAATTCAACCTTGGTTCTGTATTGTGGTTACCCAATTTTGATATATATATATATATTAGCAGCCAGTATTAATACCAAAGTGTGTGACATTCTTAGCTAACATCTTTGTAAACAACTGAATTCAACCTTCTTTCTGTATTGTGGTTACCCAATTTTGATATATATATATATTAGCAGCCAGTATTAATACCAAAGTGTGTGACATTCTTAGCTAACATCTTTGTAAACAACTGAATTCAACCTTCTTTCTGTATGGTAGTTACCCAATTTTGATATATATATATATATATTAGCAGCCAGTATTAATACCAAAGTGGGTGACATTCTTATCTAACATCTTTGTAACCAACTCAACTCAACCTTGGTTCTATATGGTGGTTACCCAATATTGATATATATATTAGCAGCCAGTATTAATACCAAAGTGTGTGACATTCTTAGCTAACATCTTTGTAAACATCTGAATTCAGCCTTGGTTCTGTATGGTGGTTACCCAATTTTGATATATGTATTAGCAGCCAGTATTAATACCAAAGTGTGTGACATTCTTAGCTAACATCTTTGTAAACAACTGAATTCAACCTTGGTTCTGTATTGTGGTTACCCAATTTTGATATATATATATATTAGCAGCCAGTATTAATACCAAAGTGTGTGACATTCTTAGCTAACATCTTTGTAAACAACTGAATTCAACCTTCTTTCTGTATTGTGGTTACCCAATTTTGATATATATATATATATTAGCAGCCAGTATTAATACCAAAGTGTGTGACATTCTTAGCTAACATCTTTGTAAACAACTGAATTCAACCTTCTTTCTGTATGGTAGTTACCCAATTTTGATATATATATATATATTAGCAGCCAGTATTAATACCAAAGTGTGTGACATTCTTATCTAACATCTTTGTAACCAACTCAACTCAACCTTGGTTCTATATGGTGGTTACCCAATATTGATATATATATTAGCAGCCAGTATTAATACCAAAGTGTGTGACATTCTTAGCTAACATCTTTGTAAACATCTGAATTCAGCCTTGGTTCTGTATGGTGGTTACCCAATTTTGATATATGTATTAGCAGCCAGTATTAATACCAAAGTGTGTGACATTCTTAGCTAACATCTTTGTAAACAACTGAATTCAACCTTGGTTCTGTATTGTGGTTACCCAATTGTGATATATATATTAGCAGCCAGTATTAATACCAAAGTGTGTGACATCCTTAGCTAACATTTTTGCAAACAACTCAATTCAACCTTGGTTCTGTATGGTGGTTATCCAATTTTCAAGGTGTTCATGGTGTGCCACTAAATATCCCTTGCGACCCCACGGTTTTGGAGTGGGTTCCAATTTTGAAATTTTACAAGCGTTCTTTCTGATTTATATATTTTATACCGCCTTCCCGATTTTGGAAAGATAATATTAAACTGAATGAGACATTCAATGAAAATATCTTTTATATAACCTCATTTTGCAATTTAACGATGATTTTAGAATAAATTCATTTGTAAATCGTTAAAACGCAATTAAATATACCTATGTAATGATTTACAATCAATGTTTCAATATTATGCAAAAGATAGACAACATACTTTATTGTCCAAAACTGAACTTCTGTTGAACTTTACGTTGAGTCGGGTGCTATTTTTCAAAAAGAAATGTGTCACAGTGGTATTTGGTGTCCAGATGAAAATAGCATATAGAATGGTTGAAAAAATTAGCTGAGCTGCTGATTAGCCATTCTGGCGCAAAGATAAATACACTGTGCGCCAAAACCGGAACACTGTGGTTGTGAAAAGAACTGTAATTGCGTAAAATCCTAAGCCAAATATATAAGACTCCAGTGCAAAAGGCAATTCGACCTAGAGACCAAACAGTGCTTAACCACTCTGCCCCAGAACTAACGACAGCAACTTCGTGTTTATACTATATTTACATATTAGATTTCAGCAGTACAAGCCGTGTTAAAGTTGTGACACCAAAGTAATACCAAAGTTATTTCAGATGCTGTTGCGTGGGATATATAGCGAAATTTAAACCAAATTCAACCAAGGTTAGGTTGAAAATTTAACTAAGATTTTGCATCTGAAGACTAAAGAAACTATAATTGCTGAACGTATATGTATCTACTTGTTAAACCGTAATATTATGATTTGAGAGAACAATATTTCATTTTTTTTTCATGAAAATCAACATAATGATACATACGTAAACAACTAACTAGATACTCAAACTGTGCAAAATTTAACAATTCAACGCGCAGCGCGATATCCTACATTGTAGAATTTATACTGTTTATATCAATGCTTATTATTTATGTTATTGTCCATCTTATGTCGGGGGTCGCTTTTTTCTGGAGATTCGACGACAACTTCCTCGACTAAAAATTTATATTGGAACTCATCATAATAAAAAATATGACAATGTTGAATTAATATTAATTCTGATATTACACAAAATCCGAAAACAATGTCACAGCCTGACTGCAGCGTTACCTTTACAGAGTTTGGCAGCTTAATGATCATTGGTGTTATTTTATCGCATAAATCTGTATATATATGAGAAGATAGATTTTCGTGTGTTTATTATTTATCGGAATGCTTGCCTTTGAACTCTGTCAAACTTATTATAGATACATCCCGAACCCATATATATTGTGAATCAGTAAAGTCCAGCAGTACAGCAGGAGGACCGTGTCCTATTCCACCGTCTATCTATATATAAAAGGCGACCCTTCAGTAGGAGGAGGACCATGTTCTATTCCACCGCTATTCAGCAGGAGGACCGTGCTCTATTTCACTACTATACAAGCGTTTTTCAATTAGCCTCTAGCGTAGCGTTTATTTAGATATTTACTGCCACTGATAAACTTAACCTTCACGCATTCTACCGTTTTCACAGGAACTGTCAAGAGAGAAAACGTATTCGTACCAAGGATTCCGCTTATTCCTTATGAGTTCCCCTTTGAATTCAAACGGCTGCAGTTCCTAATCAGTCTCAGCTTCGCCATGACGATAAACAAGGCGCAAGGTCAATCGATCAAGTTTGTAGATCTCAACTATACTGATATTCTCACATGGTCAACTTTACGTAGGACGCTCACGCGTTTATAAGCCTGACGACCTTTACACCAGCTCGCCACACAATCAGCTACCAAGAGACTTTGCAAAATCGAGACCGAATGTATAGCCAAGGCTTGAATGTACGGCCTATTTGCGACATTGTTAATATCTATGTTTGAGACTACGTTTAGTATGCGTAGACTTGCCTAATGCCTACATCTTAGTTTAGGTTGCGCCAAAAGCGCATAGCGTCATGCGCGGATGTAAGTTCGACAATAGCACTTCAGTTCATAACGGCCTTCGACAAATACATCGCATAGTTGGCAGAGCTGAGAGCTTTTGCAATCTCAATTTACAAGCATAGTTGAGCTGGCCGAATCTCACATTATACCGCACGAACTACATTCGGACATTATATATAGGGACGTGCGAGAAAGGCCACAATATTAAAAAACAAACATTTTCACAGTACTGTGTAGCCAAATTGTCACCTGTCAAGACAGCCCATCGTAGGTCATAATGTGTGTATTAAGCGAATGATTTTTGCGTGCTTTGAAAAGAAAGCAAAGGTCATATAGTCTGTCTGTATGTAAGTTCTCTGTACTATCGCCTGAACGAAAGCCGGGTATTGGTTCATAATAAAGAGAATTACTTATGGTTTGATTACAGATTATAGCCAGAGTTATTCCGTTCTTCTGAATGAAGCCTGATCAAAGTTGTTTGTTAAGTTCATTGAGTTTGGAGAGTTCGAATCTTCAATATAACCTCTGAAAAAACTCACACATGTAATGCTAATCAATTTGCCAGGCTGCTGTGCGGCGAAGTTTTTCCACGCCCTGGCGGTGCTAAGTATCCCAGCTAGTTTCATATAAATAAGAATTTTTCCACTTTCGAACACTGTTGCGCAAACATCTGTGTACTAGACTTTCACATTAAACTGTAGCAGACTTTGTCGCTGCCATGTAAACCACAAATACGAATTTCTAGCGGCTAATCGAAACAGATAGCTACAGTTAATAAACATAGCAAATATTTGGCTTACCAGTTCCACTAATTTGTAGATGGTTTCGTGCCATTCGCACTATTATGTAGATGGTGTCATGCCAGTTGCACTAATTTGCAAAGCGTGGCATTCCAGTTATACTAACAGTGCTGACGTGACAACATTATCTACAAACAAACTGACATACCAGCATCAACAGTTTAGTGCAGTTGGCATGCAGTAGCTTCCACAGAGTATGCAGTCAATCCACGTTCACTAATACGAATGCTGCATAGAATTATAGACCAAATTGACAGTGTATTAATGCAACCCTTGATGTTAGTATGCTAAACCACGCACAGATCATCATCTCATATTTATAAAGTAAAGTATATACTAAGCAAAATCGATCTGTAGCAATTATCTATTTGTACGACCTTCCACATCTGTAATCGCTAATGCAAATTTGATACTGTTCAATGATAGACTAAAATACCCACAATACGACTTTGATCATTGGAGAAATGTCAACAAATTAATAAACAAGAAGAATCAGAGGAAAACTTTTAGAATGATTAACTCGAGTGCGCGGTTCGGTAAAGGCAGAACGATGATAGTGACCGTGTGCTGAGCTGAAACGATACTGTTTCCACACAATGATCTGAATTTAGTACAGGCAGATATTTTTTATATATACTGATTGTGGTTCAACTGGTTACTTATAATCATTGATACACTTTGGTATATGAAATTATAATACATGTTTATAACTTGACAATATCTATTATTTATTATTGTATTTTATAAACTTCTAAGTTTTTTTAAATTAATTATTTGTATTAATTAAATTTTACTATTTATTTAACCGCTGGATGTATACCGTGAGCGACCTCATTATATTAGTAGTCTTCTGCTGTGGATTTGCAAAACCATTTCTAAACTGTACAGTATATGTTCACGTGCCATAATATATTGATATTGACAACGATTACTGTGATGTTTCTGAAATATTCCTTATATGGCCTATGGAAAATAAATATTCATTTCATAAGGTCCGTATACGAAGCGTATACTAAACCTAAAACTAAGTCATGGGCTGCCACCCCTCCTCCCCTCCCGAATCCCCCACTAGGCTGAAATTTTTGCAGTGCATTTGTATTTGGCTCAAAGCCAAGTTGACGGTGTAAGCTATATGCAGGCTATGCCGTCCCCAATATAGTAAGCCTAAGCCTGAGCAGTAACCAGGGATCGACCGGTATACCGGTACCGGGGTACCGGTACCGGTACCGGTAAAAAACTGCCGGTACCGGTACTAAAATTTTTACTATCTTACGGATAAGAACAGCGACAATGTTTAGTTGCAAATCAAGTGACTCATTTGTTATCATTTGTTGACATGTGTACGTATTTATTTCTAATTCCTTCACTCGAATTTTGAACACGTTTGAAGATGAACATTTGGAACAGAGCATTGTTGCAGTAAATGATGTTTTTGTTCGAATGTTTTGATTTTTGTTTTTACTTAGGTGACGTCATTAAGTTGTAGCGGTGGTGTATTATATAACACACTATCGATTTGAATGCTGACGGAGGGTGGTTTGAAGCTGATTGCGGTAGCAGGATGGTTCTCAAGAGCAGCTGGCATATTTGGGGGGTATGCAATAGTGTAGCGGAGGATAATTTAGTTGCTGATTGCGATATAATGTCGGGAGCAGCTGGCATATTTGGGGGGGTGTGCAATCGTGTAGCTGAGGATGGTTTGGTTCGAGGCTAGTTCCGCCAAGATGTTGTAGGGAGCAGTTGGCATATCTAGAGTCTGTGAAATCGTGTTGCGAGGGTTGGTTCAGAGGCTTATTCCGGTAGGATGTTGTCTGAACAGAAAATTAACTGTCACTATTGATTTGATCATGATTTATCTCGTGCCATATATTAACGAAATTAAACGGTTGAAAGGGATATTATATTTTCTTTTTCATCTGCTAATGTCTGTAATTGGTCAAAAAAGTTTAGTTGCATAACAAAACATGGAAAATTTGCATAGTTTTGCTTAGTTGACAGTTACAATTGTTTTATGAATGACTGACACAATAACCCGTATACTCAGTTGACAGTTTCTGAGAATAACGCGTCTAACATGCCACGTCCACTAAGTGCGTATATACGGACCAAATGTGGCATATCATATTTATCCTTGAGCACGGTAAATATCCTTTTTCAGCTCGCCCAACGATATCTTGCGTGCCCCATTGGGAGTGTGCAAAGCGAACGTCTGTTTAGAACAGCCGGCGACGTCAATTGTGTAGAGCGCAACCGTTTGCTCCCAGAGAATGTGGATAAGCTACTGAGACCGAAGTTCAACTTAAGGGCTTGCCACTACAATAGCTTGGCTTTGCCCAAGGAGTAGAATGTATAAATTACCATATACCAGTTTGGTTTTTGTTCTGAAACTTTGGGACACATACGTATGTACTTGCAAACTGTTTTTTTGGAAACTGAAAACATTGTTACAGAACAAAAGTTTCCATATGAATATGGGTTATATGCAATTTTAATGGACAATTATTGCATTTATAAATGTTGTTGTTACGTTGATTTTGAACATTTTGAAAATAAAACTTATGAATATCTACGTGTTATCTTTTTCACCAGAAACATGCATATATCAGAGTATAACTAAACGAGCGAAACTTTTTTGGCAGACAATTTGGGTACCGGTACCGGTACCGGTTTATCGGTATTTTTTCAGTACCGGTACCGGTACCGGTACCGGTAAATTTTGGTACCGGTCGATCCCTGGCAGTAACCTAAGCTAAAGCCTTTATATGTAGCATATACTAAACCTAACAATAAGTCCTGGGGCTGCCGCTCCCCAAAACCTGTTCTTTTTTAAACATGTAAAGCTATGCTCCTCAGCTTGACAGGTTACGCTATATATGACAATTGGATAATGTGTTTGTATATACTGTGCTTTTTGATGACATTAGCAAAAGGCCTTGTCACACTGCAATAAGGCCCAAAATTCATATACATATATAAATATCATTATACAAACGTATATTACGATATCAGCTCAAGTTTGCTTTTCACGGCCCAGTAAGGCTCAAACTCCACTATTTTAAAAATAAGCTGTATTTATTGACTAGATAAGTTCATATTAATTTCTAATTAGTACATTAACTAATAAACTAAATTGAATCTGTTCATGGGTCTGTAACACCGTTTCCTACATGGTTTCAAAAAGTCATGAGTAGAGCTGAAGCTCAGCTTTACTCATGCGTTTCCAATATTATACAGATTATAACAAATAATTGGTTGGCTATTTAACAAATCGATCTGAAACTTTTGTATTTGAACGATCCTAGTTTTGCAACCGTATGTCGACGTAAAATATTTTTTCAAAATCTAAATTGAATCGAATATTTACTAAAAAATAACACAAAAAATACAAAAATCAGCAATATAAAAGAAAACCGACATAATTAAAATGCCGAAAGAAACTTTATGTGTGTACACCTGAATTATTATTTTTTCAAGAGAATTCACGAACATACACTTGATATTGCGCCTAAATTACGGTTTCACTTTTATGTATGGGAACATGAATTGTAATATATGAACAAGTAGGCGGTGTTCAAAGTTTAAGATTTTGCAACTTATCACCACATTTTTCAGACCGCTTTCATTTATAAACGCGATTATAAATGTGTTTTTGACCGTACGCTGCTATACACTCAGAGAGACGAAACATGCTATATTATACTAGGGCCAGTTCTGGCCCTAAGGGATCCCAGCTGCACCACCGAAATAATATGTCCTAGGTAAGGCACTTCATTTCTCAGAAATTTACATTTTCTAGGTTTTACTTTTAACCCGACATATTTTAATCGTTCAAAAACTTGTCTAAGTCGGTTTAAGTGCTCCTCAAATGTTTCTGAGAATACGCATATGTCGTCTATGTATATAAGGCAAATTCTTTCTACTAAACCATGCAAAGTAGCTTCTAACGTTCTCTGGAAGGTAGCTGGTGCATTACACAACCCGAAAGGCATTTTTGTGAACTGGTATAACCCTGAAGGCGTTACAAAAGCAGTTTTCTCGATAGAGTCATGGGCCATAGGAATTTGCCAAAATCCAGACAATAAATCCATTACACTGAAATATTTAGCTTTACCCACACACTCTATTAAATCATTAATATTTGGTAATGGGTAGCAATCTTTCTTAGTAACGGCATTTAATTTTCTGTAATCCACGCAAAGACGTAATGCATCACTATCCTTTTTACCCACTAAAACAATAGGACTAGCCCAGGGGCTAGTGGAGGGCTCTATTATTCCGTATTCCAACATTTTGTTTAGTTCGACATCGACTTTTTCTTTGCGCTGAAAGGGTATGCGATACGGTCGTTGTTTTATCGGGATCGCATACCCAGTGTGAATACTATGTTGGATAATTGTTATGTTACCATAATCATAATCGTGGTTGGCAAAAATTTCTGAAAATTCAGTGCAAAGATTGATAAATTGTTTCTGCTGCTCCGGAGTAATCTTAGCTTGTTCTAGATTCAGTTCGCTGAAAAATTTGGGTTCATCCACTTTACTGGAGAAAACACGTCATATATCATATTTTGTTACGGTGACGCTCATGAGCCAAGTCAAAAAGTGAACGAAGTATACTACGTTATAATTATAGCGAGACACAATAATATTGTTTGTAATGGTGAGTTTACCCTCGAGATGTCCCAAATGAATGTAACAAATGAATGAATAAATGAATGAATGAATGTAAATGAATGTAACAAATGATGTCCCAAAAATCAATATAACAATATAATAGATGAATGGTGAGGACGCCCTTGTGGGCTAACTACCGATGATTTACTCGAGAAAATACAATATTTTTTACTTTTTATATATAGAAGCATACACATACACAGTAATACACCGAAAACCCTTTTTATAAATTTATTTTAACAGAATATTTTTTTGGAAAAGCAAACACCTTTCGAAATATAGACTGACTGAAACTAGCATAAAACCATAGTGCCCAGTCTATCAGTAGGACGACTAGCAATCAGGGTGGTTTATTCGATCCAAATGTTCTAAAGCTATAATACAATAACTACAATACTTATCGAAGTCGGTATACACAGATGGTCAAAAATACCACGGTAGTAAGATTTTGCGAAATCGTGCAACAATATCACCACAGGTATAGTGAGCGCATACACCGCAACATCATTGAAATCTAATTAACTCCAATATACAAAATTACCGCAGCCGATGGTGCGTAATCGAAAAGCAATCATAAATCGACTGATATGCGGGTAGTGAGTTAAATAAATCCATCGCAACGTTCAGCGGCACTAAAAATGTTTCCAATCGAGTGGTTTTTTCTCCGTGCTATAAATACATAATAAATGTATCAAGTACATTAAATAACATAAACAAACAAAATCAACATATCTGAAACAGAAATTTAACTCGACCTTAATAAAAAGTTATGATAAAACATTACTTAATTACAGTATGATACACGGCTCTATACACTGCACCACCAAACGCCCTTAACTATCGGAGATCGGGTGTGGAGGCTTAACCTTGTTTTATAGGCCATTTTCCTTAAATCTTATACTTTAAGAATCCGCATATACGATTTACTATCAGATAAACATTCAGTCTGGTTGGGCGATCATCATATTTATTTTCGACTCAAAACCATAGTTCCTTTTCTACAACCAAAATATAGTTCTAATGCAGATTCAACTAAAGAATTTGCATACTAGAACCAGCCAAAGGACCAAATTTCCATTGTTGAGTCAACAAAATTTTGAATGTATAATTGGCAGCACCAATTACGGAAAACTATATAATCTTTAAACTATGGTGTCTTCTTTGATCTCAGATTTAGTCGTGGGTAGGCTTAACAGGATCTTTGTGTACCACAGCCGGTTGGGCAGACAAATGACCCTCTCCTTGTGCAGCAGGTTCAGCTGCTTGAACTGTGTCTTCTGAAACTGCCGGCTCCTTAGCGTCACTTACGATTTCCTCACCCTCTTCATTTATTTCCGGAGAATTTTTTATCTCCCTTAATAACAAAGGTGGGACATAAGGACCATAAAAAGGTTTTATTCGCTCAACATGAACACGTTTTGGTGGTTCCTTTGAATTAGTAATGGATTTCAAAACTACATATGGTTCTATAATTTCTGAAATTTCATACAGTTCTTGCCACTGGTGGGCCAATTTTTTGGTTTTGCCTTGCTTATTAAAAGGGACATAAAGCATTAACTTTTGACCAACCCAAAATTCTATTGGTGAGGCTTTGCGGTCATGAACCTCTTTCATACGAGCTTGTGAATTTGTTTGTTTGGTAAACGAATGTCGGCGCGAGACAGTGCATCCACGTGTCCCATTTTCTTACCAGCCCTATGCTCTACAGTAAAATCAAATTCTGTAAGGGACAACGCCCAACGCTGTAGGCGTCCCGAAGCATTTTATTAGTTAACAACCATCTTAATGGCGAATGGTTTGTTATTATTGTAATTTTCTGACCATAAATATAATTTCCAATGTATTTCATGAAATATACCACTGCCAAAGCTTCTAACTCAGTGGCTGTATAATTCCTTTCGGCTTTTTGTAGTAAACGGCTTCCATACGTTATAGGATGTAACTTTTTATCATCATCAGTTTGATATAAAATGCCACCAATGGCCTTATAACTTGCATCCGTCTCCAGAAAGTAGGGAGACTTATTAACCAATATTTGCCACACGAAGAATAGGGGGATTAATTA
>JASANE010005952.1:0-22393 GCA_030248225.1 Trileptium ribeirensis | reverse complement strand
GCGTACAATCAGCAGTGGCATTATAACGTCCATTGAAACATCAGGTCAATTTCATCACATCAAACCCCTCATAAGACAAATTCATGGGTGCACCCCCGCCAGGTTTTGACAATTTAATCCTTTTTGAACGCCTGCTGTTGTTCAACAACGGCCAACTACGTTTCGAAGCATATAATTAGCAGTGGCATTATAATGTCAACTGAAACATCGGGCCCTTTTCATCACATCAGACCCTTCAAAAGACAAATTCATGGGTGCACCCCTGCTAGTTTTTAACAGTTTAACTCTTTTTGAACGCCCGCTGTTGCTCAACAACGGTCAACTACGTTTCGAAGCGTAGAATCAGTAGTGGCATTATAACGTCAATTGAAACATCGGGCCCCATTCATCACATCAAACCCCTCCCAAGACAAATTAATGGGTGAACCCCTGCTAGGTTTTAACAATTAATCTTTTTTGAACGCCTGCTGTTGTTCAACAACGGTCAACTACGTTTCGAAGCGTAGAATCAGTAGTGGCATTATAACGTCAATTGAAACATCAGGCCCGTTTCATCACATCAAACCCCTCCCAAGACAAATTCATGGGTGCACCCCTGCTAGGTTTTAACAGTTTAACTCTTTTTGAACGCCCGCTGTTGTTCAACAACGGCCAACCACGTTTCGAAGCGTAGAATCAGTAGTGGTATAATAACGTCAATTGAAACATCAGGCCCGTTTCATCACATTAAACCCCTCCCAAGGCAAATTCATGGGTGCACCTCTGCTAGGTTTTAACAATTTAACTCTTTTTGAATGCCTGCTGTTGTACAACAACCGCCAACTGCGTTGCGAAACGTACAATCAGCAGTGGCATTATAACGTCCATTGAAACATCGGGTTCCTTGCATCACACCAAACCAATCCCAAGAGAAATTCATGGGTGCACCCCTGCTAGGTTTTAACAATTTAACTATTTTTGAACGCTTGCTGTTGTTCAACAACAGCCAACTACGTTTCGCAGCGTAGAATCAGTAGCGGCATTATAACGTCAATTGAAACATCGGGACCCATTCATCACATCAAACGCCTCCCAAGACAAACTCCACCCCTGCTAGGATTTAACAATTTAACTCTTTTCGAACGCCTACTATTGTTCAACAACGGCCAACTACGTTTCGAAGCGTATAATCAGCAGTGGTATCATAACGTCAATTGAAACATCGGGAACCTTGCATCACATCAAACCCCTCCCAAGACAATTTCATGGGTGCACCCCCGCTAGGTTTTAACAGTTTAACTCTTTTTGAACGCCCGCTGTTGTTCAACAACGGCCAACTACGTTTCGAAGCATAATCAGCAGTGGCATGATAACGTCAATTGAAACATCGGACCCTTTTCATCACATCAAACCCTTCAAAAGACAAATTCATGGGTGCACCTCTGCTAGGTTTTAACAACTTGAAATTCAGGAAGTAGTGGCATATAACGTCAATTGAAACATCGGACCCTATTCATCACATCAAACAAATCCCAAGACAAATATGGGTGCACCCCTGGTTTTAACAATTTAACTCTTTTTGAACGCCTGCTGTTGTTCAACAACGGTCAACTACATTTTGACGCGTAAAATCAGTAGTGGCACAATAATATCAATTGAAATATCGGGCCTCTTTCATCACATCAAACTAAACCCAAGACAAATTCATGGGTGCACCCCTGCTAGGTTTTAACAGTTTAACTCTTTTAGAACGCCCGCTGTTGTTGAACAACGGACAACTACGTTTCGAAGCGTAGAATCAGTAGTGGCATTATAACGTCAATTGAAACATCGGGCCTCTTTCATCACATCAAACCAAACCCAAGACAAATTCATGGGAGCACCCCTACTAGGTTTTAACAATTTAACTCTTTTTGAACGCCCGCTGTTGTTCAACAACGGCCAACTACGTTTCGAAGCGTATAATTAGTAGTGGCATTATAGCGTCAATTGAAACATCAGGCCCGTTTCATCACATCAAACCCCTCCCAAGACAAATTCATGGGTGCACCCCTGCTAGGTTTTAACAATTTAACTCTTTTCGAGCCTGCAGCTGTTCAACAACGGCCAACTACGTTTCGAAGCGTGTAATCAACAGTGGCATTATAACGTCAATTGAAACATCGGGCCCCATTCATCACATCAAACCCCTCCCAAGACAAATTCAGGGTGAACCCCTGCTAGGTTTTAACAATTTAACTCTTTTTGAACGCCTGCTGTTGTTCAACAACGGTCAACTACGTTTTGACGCGTAAAATCAGTAGTGGCACAATAATATCAATTGAAATATCGGGCCTCTTTCATCACATCAAACTAAACCCAAGACAAATTCATGGGTGCACCCCTGCTAGGTTTTAACAATTTAATTCTTTTTGAATGCCAGCTGTTTTTCAACAACGGTCAACTACGTTTCGAAGCGTAGAATCAGCAGTGGCACTATACCGTCAATTGAAACATCGGGACCCCTTTCATAACATCAAACCCCTTCCAAGACAAATTCATGGGTGCACCCCTGCTAGGTTTTAACAATTTAATTCTTTTTGAACGCCTGCTGTTGTTCAACAACGGCCAACTACGTTTCGAAGCATAATCAGCAGTGGCATGATAACGTCAATTGAAACATCGGACCCTTTTCATCACATCAAACCCTTCAAAAGACAAATTCATGGGTGCACCTCTGCTAGGTTTTAACAATTTAACTCTTTTTGCACGCCTGCTGTTGTTCAACAACGGCCAACTACGTTTCGAAGCGCATAATCAGCAGTGGCATGATAACGTCAATTGAAACATCAGGCCCGTTTCATCACATCAAACCCCTCCCAAGACAAATTCATGGGTGCACCCCTGCTAGGTTTTAACAGTTTAACTCTTTTAGAATGCCCGCTGTTGTTCAACAACGGTCAACTACGTTTCGAAGCGTAGAATCAGTAGTGGCATTATAACGTCAATTGAAACATCGGGCCTCTTTCATCACATCAAACCAAACCCAAGACAAATTCATGGGAGCACCCCTACTAGGTTTTAACAATTTAACTGGTTTTAGACTCGGCCCCAAAATAACTCTTTTTGAACGCCTGCTGTTGTTCAAACAACGGCCAACTACGTTTCGAAGCGTAGAATCAATAGTGGCATTATAACGTCAATTGAAACATCAGGCCCGTTTCATCAAATCAAACCCCTCCCTAGACAAATTCGTGGGTGCACCTCTGCTAGGTTTTAACAGTTTAACTCTTTTAGAATGCCCGCTGTTGTTCAACAACGGTCAACTACGTTTCGAAGCGTAGAATCAATAGTGGCATTATAACGTCAATTGAAACATCGGACCCTTTTCATCACATCAAACCCTTCAAAAGACAAATTCATGGGTGCACCTCTGCTAGGTTTTAACAATTTAACTCTTTTTGCACGCCTGCTGTTGTTCAACAACGGCCAACCACGTTTCGAAGCGTAGAATCAGCAGTGGTATTATAACGTCCATTGAAACATCAGGCCCGTTTCATCACATCAAACCCCTCCCAAGACAATTTCATGGGTGCACCCCCGCTAGGTTTTAACAATTTAACTCTTTTTGAACGCCCGCTGTTGTTCAACAACGGTCAACTACGTTTCGAAGCGTAGAATTAGTAGTTACATTATAACGTCAATTGAAATATCGGGCCCTTTTCATCACATCAGACCCTTCAAAAGACAAATTCATGGGTGCACCCCTGCTAGGTTTTAACAATTTAACTCTTTTTGCACGCCTGCTGTTGTGCAACAACGGCCAACTACGTTGTTTCGAAGCGTATAATTAGCAGTGGTATTATAACGTCCATTGAAACATCGGGCCCCTTTCATCACATCAAACTAATACCAAGACAAATTCATGGGTGCACCCCTTCTAGGTTTTAAGCGTAGAATCAGTAGTGGCATTATAACGTCAATTGAAACATCGGGACCCATTCATCACATCAAACGCCTCCCAAGACAAACTCCACCCCTGCTAGGATTTAACAATTTACTCTTTTTGAACACTTGCTGTTGTTTCACAACGGCCAACTACGTTTCGAAGCGTAGAACCAGCGTTGTTTGTGTTTTGTTGTTTGGGTCTGTGTTGTGGCGCGACTCTATGCTGTATTTTTGTGTTCGGATTTTTTGGAATTTTGTTGTCGGTGTTGCTTTTTGGATGTTTTTTTTTTCTTGTTGTTGCGATAGTTATATCTCTCGTGCTATGAAAACTCCTTGAGAGGTCTATTCTGTCCATTTTTATTTGTCAGTTGCGAATATGTTCTCATTCATATAGGTAGTATTCATCTTTTTCTTGTTTAAAGATAATATTATTTTGTTAGTAATGAAGTCGGTCGAGAAAAAAGGTTTCGGTACAGACAAACTATTTTCACAAAACAAAATGATTCCTTGTGTTCTTTAGCAGAGGTGCTCGCCGTCGCTTGTCATCCGTCACCATAGAAGTTGCTGGTTTCACATTGTTAGACTTCTTCAAAAAGTTTCTCACATCTAAGCGATTTAGCATAATACTGCCGCGTACACCTAAAGGTCGTTTTGTTTTATTTTGGTTAGGCTGTATCTGTTTTGGAAGACAACTACTACAAAACTACAAGAACAACAACCTTCATCGTGATTATTACTGTTACGGCGATGCTTCTGCTCTCAATATATGATGTAGTTGGTAGTAGCGAATGCATTTGGTTAAAGCGGAATATTAATATTAATATTTATATATGTCTCGGATACAATAAATTTTGCTTAGATAATTAAATAGCGAACCGTAAACAAAAGCCGGCGAAATAATACAACTGCAAAATATTATTGACCAAAATATATAAAATGCAAATGTATTGCTGATTGCCATGATCATGTTTTCCAAATGGTTATACGATTTCACTGATTACTGAGGTTAGACTATTTTATGGGATATATCGTGCTATAATGACATGACAATTAAGACCCAATTACTAAATACATGAAGTTTAGATATATATTTATTATTCTGACAATGTGCGTGATAGTTTATGCAACCTTAGCTTATGAACAATCCCTAATCAATAATCATGAAAGCAGCATTTTATCCTGTGACAACCACGATAGATTAGCATGATACACTATGTTTAAAGTGACCGAAATTGTATCTGTATCAGTTGATTATAAAAATAATATTTCCACTAGTAAAATTAAGACCAATAATTTTGTCCTATAATTTTTGTAAGAAATATTTTTATCGCAACTTATCAGCCTGCAAATTTAAGTAGCACGGTTGGAAAGCCAAATCGAGTTGTTGTATTAGTCGATTGAAAACCACGGTTTGTTTCCTCAGACTGTGTACTCAATATCTTTATCGCAACTTATCGGCCTGCAACTTTTAAGTAGCACGGTTAGAAAGCCAAATCCAGTGGTTCTACTTGCTGTTCCTTCAGTCGATTTAAAACCACCGCTTGTTTCCTCAGACTGTGTGCACAATGCACCCTATACATAGCGGCGGTTACAAAAACTTCGGCACTAGCGGTTTGAGGGTATGAGATGATTGGGGTTCCAGAAACCATACGGACATAGCTGAAAAGATGGTGGGGCCCCTTTCCAGAATCTCCACCCTCCAAGTGCACAAGAGCCAATATTTCTGACAGAAGGACGGTTTTGATAAGTTTTTGGCAGGGATGACGAGTTCTTTCTGAAATTTTTTCGGCTTTTAATTTATTTTTAATTTGATTTTCTGTATATTTAACGTTAGTGTGGCATGTCTGTATCCATATGGCGAGAGGGTGCCCCACACCCCAAGTTGTCCCAGTGCTGAATTTGCCAGTGCCTCTACAATATATATTAAAAATATAACGAAATCCATACATGGCTTAATTTGTAGATTTCCGCGTGTTTTTGTAGACACAAATGACGGCTAAATTTCCAGTACAACAGGAGCAGTCTTTTCTGTCAGGAGTGACTGTTGCGATGACTTCTTTAGAGACAGCATCTTGATAGGAATTAATTTCCGACAAAATTCTTACATATTTGATCATGTAATGCGAATAAGACAAGAGTATGATGACTGGATTTGCATTATCTCACTAGGAAAATTAAAATTGATAACTTGTAATTAAAATGGTTAAGCAATATATACATTTGGTTAATAATATATATTGAAAAAATGTATGCCGGCTAGAGGGTACAGATCAACCCTTTCGTGGCATTAGCAACCATAGTTGACGGAACATAAGCCGAACAACGATACCAGATCAATATTGAAAGTACCTCCATTGCAAAAGAGTTCCCATTTCAAAGACGATTACCCTAGAGTATCGTGGACTTGGGTCTCTTAGCCATGAACATTGTGTAAGGCAGAGGGTGCAAACACGAGACATCCTTACGTCCAAAAAGGTTACCTCTTATGACCATTACGCTATATGGATACCGATTAAATATATACATGTATAAACGTTCAGCTTTATATATACACGAATAATCAATATCTTTAAATGTATTTATATATGCTGTATGATGTGTTTGTGTAAAGGTAAACATAATTTTACCATTAACTTGATTTTAAGGAAAAATGGGGGAAATTATGAGAATAAATTGTTTGAAATTGAAAACTTTCGGTAACCCCTTCGCCAAAAGCTCTAAAACTGCCGACACAATCTACCCTCTACGCCTAAGGACATCGAACACTTATGTTTTAAGTATAGGTTTTTGAGGCCGTCAAAACATCACAAAATCTATATTACACCGCACGAACGGTCTACTTTTTCAATCAGAATACGAAATTGTTGTACAAATGTGTCCAAATTTCTACAGCTAAGTTTGCCAATATTATTGTTATTATTTAAATACATGTAAAATGGATCATGTAAAATATTAGAAGATTGGATCTTGATAAATGTGTATACTAGAATTATCGGACCTCAGTAATTTTTATACAATGTATATAATACCACATGACGTAATATTGGTAATAAGCTTTGGCCGTGCATTTTGAGAGTATTGTTAAGCACAGTTGTGTAGATGTCAAATGATAGCGATAGCACGAGTTTGAAAAATAAGCTGGTTGTAAAACCAGGGGCGGCGATCCCTAAAAATAGTGGGAAGATGGGCATAATTTTTGTTTAGTGCTTATCCCCGAATCTTGATTTCTGGGTGGGGGATGTAACCCCCTCAACTCCTCACTCGGAATCGTTGCCCATGTGTAATACACATACTAATGTCACATGTGCAACACTATATCGTGGCATAATTATAGCACAGTTACATATCATATTTTTCTATGTTACGAAGCTCAGTTATACGATGTATACTCGTTAGTATAGTGATATTTTCGTGCGACTGTCCTCAACACACGAACGCTACTCTCAACTACTACTGACAGACATCAAAACATAAATCGTCAACATTAGAGATACCTATAAAAAGCTGAAACAAACATTTTTAGTGAAACATCGTGCTTCATACACGCACGGAGAAAATTAAAGTCGGAAGTTGGCATTAGTACAAGCGTTTTTTACTGTTAGTCGTAAAAACTCGACACGAGAGATGCCCCATTAATAGGTAGACATTGCTATATTGAGACCTCAACTTCGGGGCTAATATACCCCATGAAAGTGCTAATATGAAACCATATTAGACGTATAATGAGGCTTATATGATGTTATTTGATATTGGAGACTAGTTAGTTTTGCTATAAACAATATTATCTGGTAAAACTAACTGATATTTTGGAAAAAACTAAAAGTATATTAGCAGTTGACCAACGTATAACTTGTCGAATTATGGAAGAATCCAAAATTTTAACAAGAATTCGTCAAGACATTATAGCTTGTGACAAAACCGAACACTAAGACTTCTCCACACGAAGCGAAACATTCAAAGCCAAAAAAGTAACATGGCATATAAAATGTTTCCCGAACGTACAAAAACACGAGGCGCCTAATATACTTCGACTTTGGAACATGCGTGCAGCTTTGAAAATAATAAACTTATTTTTGTAAGGTAAGCTGAGAAGCAATATTTTTTGCAAACTGCTTAGATACGACGACCTATAAAATGTGGTCGCCAAAATTATTTTATTTCAACACTTTAAGCGCTTAGTTAGGTATGTACGATGGTATTGGAGAACATAGTATTATAAGTCGTAAAAACTATTGAAGAAAAAATAGCCTGGAGTCTAATGAAACCCCATTTCCCATAGTTATCAGAAGCATCTCCATGATTAAAACCTTGCTTTTAATCACAAACTGTTGCTAGGTAATCAATCACTATGTCATAAATTTTATCGTTACTATGTGGGTGCTTGCTGGTAACCCGTGAACCGACTGGGCTGATTTTACAGACGGAGCGCTTCGAAGCCACCTCTATGTTTCCAACTAAAATCGTCACAGGTAATTAAACTGGTAGTCCGGATAATAAAATCTGGTTTTTGTTTATTTTGAAACGGTGTAAAGTAGTGAGATTACAACTGCCTGCGTAAAGTTACTGGAATTGCAAAAATAGTAATTACAGGCACGTGTCACAGTTTCAAACGTTGCTTCAATAATAGTAACGTTGCCAACGTGTTTGTGGATTATTGAACTTAAATCGTGAGACGTCTGAAGTGACGAAACCCCAACTACGAATTTAAATTATGAGAATGAGAAAAATCAATAGTTACAAGCATGTGTTTCGCTATATAAAAGCATTGAGAATTTTTATAACTCGCGTTTCCTCACATTGTGTTAACACTAAGCAATCTTGCAGATTTATTTTTGTTTTTTTTTACAATTTAATGTTAGTCTTATCGGTCAAATCGGCACTCAAAGTAATGCGACCAACAATAAAATAAATGCCAGGATTCAGATAAAATTCCGCTTGCGTCATAGCTGCGAATTCATTTGGGAAACGACAACTGAAAAACAATTCATATCATTACAATAAAGAGTTAACATATTTTGAATTTGATATATACTAATGCATTATGCATAGCATCCTTTTTATTGCATTTGACACGTTTCCCGTCTAACCACTTAGCGTAGAATATCAGCATTACGGAATGTACCATTTTGGGAAGCACTTTTCTTTACATAAATTTTCTTCAGAATCAAAAGTTGGCAGAGGAATTGCTTTCTGTATTTGTCACAACGAAATTCTGTTAAGCAGTAGACTATTGTTCGATTAACCATTTCGTTTGTAAAGTGACACAGTTCGTCACAGTGCACATCCCGCGTGTTTGCCATTCGTCATGTTATTGCACATGTGTTGTCATTCGTTCGCTTTGCGAGGTTCTTCAAAGAACGGAGCAACAGCTCCTAAATAGTATAGCGGCTAGTGCACAATACTCGCAAAAGTTTGTTCAAGATTGTCTAAACTACGCTTTGGTTTCAAAAGGAAAGACTTAAGCAATAGATATAGAATATTATTTGATAAATAATAAACCTTTTTCTCCACACAAATGCTGTTTTCACAATGAAGTGTATAAAAGTTTAACTTGAAAACGAATAAAGTGATAATCATAGGTAAATTTATTAATATCCATATATGTATGTATGTGTATTAACCTAGTATGCTAATGAAAATTATGTTGTCGAAAATAAAAAAAATATGTTGTCGAACTTCTGGAAACAGCGTAAGTTCGACACAAAAATACATACACATTTATTATAAAACAATCCAGTTAATTATTAAATACCATGTAAAATTATTAATAGTGACTCGCGTAAAAGCGAATACTTAGTAATAGAAAAGAAGCAAAATATCACTTACATCTGTCCAAAGATATATATGTTGTCGAACTTCTGGAAACAGCGTATATAATTCTATTTGTTTCAGCTAATTTCATAATAAATATTTCAGTACATTTATATGTTAACAATTTATGCTTTATAATAAAAATCGGATAATTAACGAAAAGTACGCACATTTGGATTGTTCTAAAAATATCTTTTCGTAAACAATTATTGAGCTCAAAACCTACTCCACAGCTTATTACCCGATATCCGTAGATGAAATTGAATTTATGACAAACACAGAAATCAATCATTCCCCGAACAGAAACTACAAGTATACTAGGTAGGTAGGTACATTTGGCTTTGCAGCAGGTTATCAAGTCTAGACAGACGCTGACTACAGTCGATATATCTTTTTGCAATAAAACACACAAAAAACACAAACCGTGATATCGAGCACAGCGTATTGCAAAACTAATTAGTTCCTATACTTGTATACCCATACACCTTGTATCATATAATATATATTAATACTAAAACCTGATTGATATTACCTATGGCAAGAGTGCATTAGGGAAGAGTATGACACTTCCCTGCAGTCACGTATTAGTCCGTGTTTGATGACGCGGGCGTTTTCGGTCTGACCAATTTCTGGGGGTCGGTTCAAAAGCAGCTGCTTGTCAACCGACCCCCCAGAAATTGAAGGGGTCCGAGCTATCCCCCCAGAAACTGGGGAACAGGCCGAAAACGCATGCCTCATCAAACACGGGTTTACATGTGAGTGCAGAGAAGTGTCATACTATTCCATAATGCACTCTTGCCTATGGTAAACCCAACGGCAAGAATGTACATGCTAAATATATATTTGTTGACAAGAAGAGCTTTCTATCTGTTTTCATATGAAATTGAAATGCTTGAAAGTCTATTTTCAATAAATAAATATGTTTGGATTTTAATGTAAGCAAATGTTCTTCATGACCAAATATTCAGCAAATTGTTAATCCCTCAGAAAGTTCTCACTTATAGTGACAAATTTTAATTTGATTTAAGCTTTAAAAATACTTGTTTTACAAAAGGACACAAAATTGGTTGTTTTTAAAACCGATATGCAAATTAGAGGTAACTTGAGTATATAAACATGAAAACCATTTGCGTTTATCTGTTTGCGATCAAACTTTTTACCAACTGTGGACTAATACTGTAAGTTACTTTCCAACTATACTCTGAACTACAGCAGTACACAACGCTGGCTGCACACGGGGAGCGATTGCATTGACTTCGAGACGCGTATGATTTCAAGCAATTGTTGTCTTGCATTGAGAATTCTGGTTTATACGATGCATGTTTCGTATTAATATTTTGCAATAAACTTCTTATTATCACGTTGTATACTAATACACCTTGTGTTATATGTTATATATTAAGAATGTAACGTATCGGCTTAATATATATTTTTGACAAAAATAGCTTACTATTTGTTTTCATATTAGCCACATAAATAATTATAGGTGTCGATAGGGGTAGGGGAGTTACGCCCGTAAGGGTCAAGATCCTCTTCAATTCAAGCCAAATTTAACCTACTCCACTCCTCCCGACCTAGCTTACTATTTGTTTTCATATTAGCCGCATAAATAATCATAGGTGTCGATAGGTGTAGGGGAGTTACGCCCGTAAGAGTCACATCCTCTTCAATTCAAGCCAAATTTAACCTTCTCCACTCCCGCCCGGGCTAGCTTAAAATTTGTTTTCATATTAGCCACATATACAATCATAAGTGTCGATAAGGGTTCGGCAGTTTCGCCCGTAAGGGTCAGATCCTCTTCTATTCAAACCAAATTTTACCTACTCCGCTCCCCCGCCGAGTGCCAAAGGCGATTTTATCGAGATTTGGCAAAAATACGGTGAACATGACAAGAATAAGGATAAAATAGGGAAAATGAGGAATATCACAAACTAGTAAAAATCGGAAAACAATTTTGAGTTCCTCAAAATTTCAGCAATGTACCCTCACATGACGTCCTTCCACCTTCTGAGACCATCTACCCCGATCCACTTCTAAGCCGACGGACCTTCCACACATATAACAAATACTATTACTGTAATACAAGATATTGTGAAACATAATGTTCTCATATTAGTGTAAACGCTAAAGTTGTTTCAACATATAGTTTATGGCCAGGATTTTGTATAACCCACATAATATATCGGAAACACCTACAAAATTTTGCAAAACTTATACTAACTGTCTAGGATAAATCACTAAAGATTATACTAATTGTGGCATCAAAATACACCTACAATTAAACTACATTTATGTAAAAAATTTGACGTTGGTTTCAAAAATCAAGCAAGCGAGACTCTCTTGATGTCCAGAAAAGTTACCTGCTGGCACAGTTCAAGAAAATGATGAAAAATTAAATAATTAGTTATTATTATAAGCACACTGTTTGTTTTCTACACAGCACATGCTTTTGTTTATACTGTTAATGTTCGTTACGTAGCTGCTACGAAAACAAATAGTAAGCGCAACGTGAAAAAACTCCGTTCTCAGATAAATAATAAATTTTTCAGCATTTTTCTGACATATGAGTTCTCGTAAGTTTTCTGACTTAAGTAAATTAATGCCGTTGGCTCCATATTTAAAAACGAATTGAATTTTTCTAACAAAGGAGAAATTGATAGAAATTTTACTCTCAAAAATTATTTTCTATATTGCTGATGTACCCTTATTATTTCTATAATGTTTACAAAATGCGATAGCTGTTTTACATTATAACGCAACATATATAAATTGACATTAATATTGAATTTTTGGAACTCACTTTCCGTCAAATCGTCAAAACGATTTCTCGAAAGCATCATGAAATAGAAGTTACATAAAGCCCCTACCAGAAGCGGCTGTTTTAACAACTTTTAGCGCTTACTCTCTTGTGAAGAAACTTTGAATATATATTTCAAATATCATATATAATAAAATATATATTAACTATATATAATTAACCATAGTGTTCATTATACTAAATATATAATAAATGAAATTTGTACAAATTAATTTTTTATAGATGTAACCCATTATAAATTCATATATGTGCTCAATGCCGGCATTAAGTCCTCTGTATCACACAACTATGGAGGCACTCACATATGAAGAGGCCTCTCAAAAATATATAAATGTTTTCATGGCGCCTACCTCATAATATCACCTCGAATACAACCAGTTGCGAGTTCATTGTTTTTCAGTTGGCAACTGTTACACACTATCCGTGGAGGCGCATTACTCTCACATATTCTGATATTTTTTTCAAAATTTTCGAGGAGACTAGCGCTTGAATGTGTCTCCGGAGAATTTTTTTCATTGTTTTCGTTAAGACAATAAAATACAGATCAGCAACGTCGCCAGTGTGGCACTGTGGGTTATTCACGCCATAATTTGCAGCCTCATCACCATACTGTTGTCAGCCGTACTATTGTGTGGGTTGAGGCTCACGCCATCTTGGCATTGGGTACTCATACCTTAGTTTAGTGAGGGCCACCGATATATTAGTGCCGGCCCTGATAGTGTAAAAATTCTTCATATGGATTTGATATTCACCTCCAACAATGCAGAACTATGAATATGGATCACTAATTCTTTTACTGCATTTCCAAACTGATATCTAGTAGCGGCGACACAGCGGACTGGCTCAACTTTCCTTGTGTCAGCAGCCTCAGCGCAATTATTTTTTCATTATTATAACACGGTTCATTTAGTTTTGTCTGGCTTTTAATTAGTAAACAAACGAAAATCAGTCAGTAAATACATATATCTTGTCTTGAAAAATATAAAAAACACTGAAATATGCTATGTTAGTGCAGTCATATTGTCGTATGCATAAATGCCAAAAATTTCGTAATCCATGAATGGATTCAGCCGATTTGGAGTCAATCGTCAAATTGGATTGAATGTACACTTGATTGGAATTTCTATTTTCGAAAGTTTTCGACACACCACTGATATCTCAAGAAATTAAAAAAATTTTCGTCGTAAATATGGTTCAAACGAACTGTTCTTCGAACTGTTCATTTTTGAACCGTTCTTCGAACTGAATGGAATGATACTAAAATTAGTTGTATATTCAAAATTAAAAGATTTTCGGGCCGGGTTGCAATTTTTCATGGAACTGTCATTGGTTGGTTGCAAATTACTACTTCAGGCTTAAGAGTCTCTTTCTTGTTTGGTAAGTAGTAATGCATGTAGATTAGGCATCGAATTTTACAAAATAGGATGGTCAGTGAACGCAGGTAAAGTTTAGTCGTGCAAAATTATTTTAATATACATGTCGTATAATGTACTATAATATGCAAATTCGGGGATAAACGATATGAATGCATACAAAACTGTTGATGTTATGGTCGAATAGTATGCTGTTTTGTAACTTAGTCCTTCTTATTTGCAGCCTCAGTGTGACTTGACTTTGTCAAAATATATACGTCGAAAAAAATAATGCGCAATTACACGTTTCTGAGAAAACTTTTAGAAGGATATAATTCTCTCGCGGAAGGAACCATACGCCCGTTTTTAGCAAAGAACATGGTTTATGCGACAGGCTTAAAGCGATAACAAAGCTGCTATGGCATTTTTCTATCCAGAAACACAAAGCACTGACTCTACCCATAAGTTTTACCAGAAACTTACTTTCCTACATTGTTATACTTGTTGTAATCATGAATACGTAAACAAAAGTCTGGTGGTCTTTTTAAAACCTCAATGCATGCTAGACTAAATATATATCGTTAAAATTTGACTTTTTTCAGTTAAACATAACCTCACTACGAAACTCAACGATACCATATACCTACTACATTAGAGCAGGGTTGTTATATATGCGCCAATGTAGTTATGGTCCGCATCGCACCATGAGCAAACCATTAAGAACCAAGTAATAAGATGATGATGAAATATGAAAGCATATCATAACTAAACACTTCTCTATTTTTAGACTATCGCGATAACGTTTTAAAAGAAATGTATTTAATAGGATTTCAGCGAAATTTTTAATACCCTCATCCTCATGTACGGTGCTACCAAACTGAAACAACATAGCATAAACCAATTTTGTCGTATAACGTTCGATTGGACGTGAGTTTTTAACTGTTCGCAAGCATTTCGAGGTTCGCTAAAGATCCGTGAGGCGGCCCTTAAATAGCGCACCGCTTTGCATACGCAGTTTCCAAGCATACTCCCTGTGTTCAATCCCAGGCGCCGAGTCGATTTTGTCAAACATTGGACAATACACTTAATACTTCAGAAATTAATTAAAAAAATTTTAGTACAATAGGCTTAATGTATATCCGTACACATATGTTACTAATACATTCAAATAATGATTACATAGCTAAATGATATATTGAAAAATGAGTTCGTTTTATTACCTTAAGGTAACCATAAACTTGGTGCTATAATTGATATTCAAAGCGAAATCTCATAACTATCCATTGTAAACAACTCAGAAAGTAATATATATGTATCAGTTGGTAAGGTTATTATATTCGTCAATCTCATAATATATATTTTTTGTAATATTACTTTGAAATAACAAGGTTCTATGCTAATTAGCATAACTTACGCTAAAACCAATATGTCAAATAAATAAGCCAAATAGCGTCCGGATAACAGTTATATTGCTACTATTCTCATAATAGCGTTGATCTATTTCACTGTAGAAGTATAATCACAGTGACTCACGTTTAGTTGAAGCGAGCAGGTTTCAATAATTGATGGAAGTCATATAAATTTCGAAGTACTTGTATGCCTGGAATTTTAAGAATCCGCAGCAATGCAAGATGTCCCAAACATTTCTATTTTTGGATGGTACTACTATTTGTGATCTAATACCTCGTATTAGCAAACTGTGGAAAAGAGCAATAAATAAATAAGATGTAGTGTTATTTGTCTTTTTTGTTTCAAAACCAATACTTATAATCTATAAATAATATTTTCAGAGTACTAATTAGATAGCTGGATATATGCAATATTGAGACTTGACATTAAATTATTTTTGTGGATAACATCGAATATAAAGTGAGGCAAGCTAATTTGCTGTTAATAATTACAAAAAAGTTGAATTTACGCGCGAGCAAGTGGACTCTCTAGTCACACGACACTCAAAGTCACACGACACTAACTTATTGCTAATTTATTAAAATTTATTTTTATTAAAATATTTTAATCTATTTTGGTGTAATAAAGCAGCAGGAAGATCATCAATTGGCGTCAAATTATTAATTCAAGTATATTGTACACTTTAAGCTATCTGAACCGTGTCAAGTTGAACAAGACAAAGTACAAAAAAGTACCTAATTAAACATCGCTGTCATGCTACTATCAGGAATTTAAGACTCATTCGTCAGAAAAATATGATAAAAGACACAAAATAATCTCAATTTTTGGCTATTATACATAAATGCCGCCAACCACGTACCTATTGAAGGCATCGTGTTTACTAAACGGGCTTTAATGGCAAAACATTTTTAATAATCATCAACGAATAATCACATAAACAAACAAATAAACCTTCTTATGCAAATAAACAACAACCTAATTTGGATCATCCAACCAGCTATATATTGGTGACATTTGGTTCGACCTATAAATATGAGCTGCTCACTCGAATCCGCGTTCAATAATTAAGCTTAACAGTTGTAGGTAGTAATTCGATTCTCGCAGGCTATTATGACTGAATGACTGACTGACTGACATTGATTCGCACAGGATCTGTACTACAACCTCATTAGCTGTTGTCTTGATGAGTACCGAGAAGGTACGTATCTGGTCGTATCGGTCGTTGATGACGGGGCTCACTAGACAGATCAGTTTTGTGCTAACCTGCGACCAGCACTATGTGTAGTTCTACGGATTTAAGTGATCAGAACATACACAAATATATAATACTTCTAAGACATTACGTTTATAATTACGGCTGTCATTACTAATATATGAATATATATCATAGGTGCCAACATCCGTAGATGGTTCTGGAATGGTGGGAGAGATCCGCAGCAGCAGGGACGAGGAGGAACCTCACTGGTTAATATGGTTTGGTGTTTCCCGGGCTTAGGGGTGGTCCCACTATCCGGGGCCGGGAAGCAACCCACCTATGGATACCTATGATACATGTGGAAGTGCTGCATATCATTAATACTACCGTAAGGCTAAATTATCGTTAAATTTCAATATTTATTTTAGCTGTATAAGTTTTATGGGGATAAGCAGAGTTAGCTTCAGCCATAAACTAAATGCATTAAATTGTAACATAGCTTATAAAATTTTCAGCTATAAGATAGACAATAAATATTGGAATACGTAAGTAAATCAGTGATCTATGTATCTATGTCATAGTGTTTGCTTATTCTAAACTGAGCTCGAGTGTTCTGATTTTCAGCTCAAAATTTTTAAACTCGATATTTGAATATCAGAATCTTGTACTCAATATCGGAATGATTTTTTGTAATTTTTTCATCTTTTCTTGAATCTAAACTTTTGATTATTAGTCTTGATTTTAGACGAAAGATGATTTTTGCGCGATGCTGGATGCTAAGGTGGATTTTAGAATTTGAGCTAAATTTGTTGGCAGTTAGTTCATTTTTGAACAGATTCGGTTCCAAGTTTTTAGTTGAACATATCAGCTCGCGAAGGCGATTACCATTGCAAAAGTTTGCCTAAACTTTGGAATTCATAAGTATCATAGTATATATTTCTGACAAATAGGAGTTTCTTACGAAGGCAGAATCACTGATTTGAAATTTTAACCTGTAAGTTCTAGCATTTCTCTTTTCTAAGCTTCACGTTTTAGGTAGCTTAGGAATAAAAATTTACCAGACTTTAAGTGGTGCTGTGATCTGCTGATTGAAAACTGACAAAATTATATCTCCGAAAAAAGATTAAAACAGGTTTTAATACAGTTTTTCTTCCTTAATCTAAGCCGTCCTAGCAGTTTAAAAGTTATTACCTGAAATTAAACAATGAATTTGTATTCAAAAATTCATTTTCTATCTTCAAAATTAGCTTTACAACATAAGCTGACGGACTATATGAACAATATTTAATAAAATAATATTGGGGTCATGCTTACATAACGTTCGATATGTTCTGATCAGAATCAGATTATGTTGTGCACAAAAAATATTCGCAACATCCGATAAGCGTAGACGTTGCTTGGATCGGATCGAATCGAAGGCACTGTATCCCCAAATCAGACCAGATCGTATCGGTCTTTAACATACTATTTAATTGGATAACTAGTCATAAACTTACGGTGATCCACAATCGACAATTGCGTGTTTTGGCGAAGCCGGAGACAATTTCTTCTTGGGCGTAGATTGCTGTTGCTGCTGCGATTTCTTACATTTCGATTTGTAGCCACTGCCATTTGATGTGGAAGAGCGGTTTCGCTTTGAGTTAGGATTTCGATAGGCTGCAGGCCCACGTACTGTCATTACTACCATGATTGCTGAAGTTGGGCTTTTTTCAATACAGTGTTATGCTAATTATATTAACTATCGTCGATTGCTAAGATTTGTTCGCAAGTAATTATTTTATTGCATATTTCACTTTGCTGAAAAATTTAAAGCATACGATACACCTTCGTAGCTGAAATTTCATTCATTAGAAAACTAAAGACGTCGCCACGGCAGTTATTACTTTGGAAACGTCCATCCCCTTCTCCTGCAGTTTGGGTTGTTCCTAACACGCTCCTTCAGTTTACAGCTGCAGAATGATTTTCAATTTGGAACTGCCAAATCAACCGATTGAGTCGACCCCCAGCTGAAATTTCCAAAAGGTAACGTATGTATAACATTTTCTTATATAACTTTTGTCTTTCGTGACGGCTGACACTTGAAAATAAATTTGCCAATTACTGCCATTCTACTAATGTTGTTTATTGTAGCATGAATTGCTTTGATCAAGTGGTCGATGCGGTAGAATGTAGCTAAAAAATCATTATAGGTACATTCAGTGGTTCTAACGCTTTATTAAGATAATTATCGTTGTGACAAGATCCGTAGCCAGTGAAAGCAGGTTGGGCTGCTCAACTTTGGCTATACGAATAAAAAAGCAACAAAAATGTCAATAAAATCCTTATGTCTTTGAGCACATTCCGTGGTTCCAGATATTTATTAAGATGCTCATCGTTCTGACAATACCGGTAGCCAGAGAAAGCAGGTGGGGCTGCTCAACTTTGGCTATACGAATAAATATAGCAACAAAAATGTTAATAAAATCCTTATGTCTTTGAGCACATTCAGGGTTCCAACGCTTTACTAAGATAGTCTTCGTTGTGACAATACCGGTAGCCAGAGAAAGCAGGTTGGGCTGCTCAACTTTGGTTATACGAATAAATCTAGCAACAAAAATGTTAATAAGACCCTTATGTCTTTGAGCACATTCAGTGGTTCCAGAGCTTTATTGAGATACTCATCGTTGTGACAATACCGGTGGCCAGAGAAAGCAGGTGGGGCTGCTCAACTTTGGCTATACGAATAAATATAGCAACAAAAATGTTAATAAAATCCTTATGTCTTTGAGCACATTCCGTGGTTCCAGAGCTTTATTAAGATGCTCATCGTTGTGACAATACCGGTAGCCAGAGAAAGCAGGTGGAGCTGCTCAACTTTGGCTATACGAATAAATATAGCAACAAAAATGTTAATAAAATCCTTATGTCTTTGAGCACATTCAGGGTTCCAACGCTTTACTAAGATAGTCTTCGTTGTGACAATAACGGTAGCCAGAGAAAGCAGGTTGGGCTGCTCAACTTTAGTTATACGAATAAATCTAGCAACAAAAATATTAATAAGACCCTTATGTCTTTGATCACATTCAGTGGTTCCGGAGCTTTATTATGATACTAATCGTTGTGACAATACCGGTGGCCAGACAAAGCAGGTGGGACTGCTCAACTTTGGCTATACGAATAAATGTAGCAACAAAAATGTTAATAAAATCCTTATGTCTTTGAGCACATTCAGTGGTTCCAACGCTTTACTAAGATAGTCTTCGTTGTGACAATACCGGTAGCCAGAGAAAGCAGGTTGGGCTGCTCAACTTTGGCTATACGAATCAATATAGTAACAAAAATGTTAATAAAATCCTTATATCTTTGAGCACATTCAGTGGTTCCAAAGCTTTATTAAGATAGTCCTCGTTGTGACAATACCGGTGGCCAGAGAAAGCAGGTTGGACTGCTCAACTTTGGCTATACGAATAAAAATAGCAACAAAAATGTTAATAACATCCTTATGTCTTTGAGCACATTCAGTGGTTCCAGAGCTTTATTAAGATGTTCATCGTTGTGACAATACCGGTAGCCAGAGAAAGCAGGTGGGGCTGCTCAACTTTGGCTATACGAATAAATATAGCAACAAAAATGTTAATAAAATCCTTATGTCTTTGAGCACATTCAGGGTTCCAACGCTTTACTAAGATAGTCTTCGTTGTGACAATACCGGTAGCCAGAGAAAGCAGGTTGGGCTGCTCAACTTTAGTTATACGAATAAATCTAGCAACAAAAATATTAATAAGACCCTTATGTCTTTGAGCACATTCCGTGGTTCCAGAGCTTTATTAAGATACTCATCGTTGTGACAATACCGGTGGCCAGAGAAAGCAGGTGGGGCTGCTCAACTTTGGCTATACGAATAAATGTAGCAACAAAAATGTTAATAAAATCCTTATGTCTTTGAGCACATTCAGTGGTTCCAACGCTTTACTAAGATAGCCTTCGTTGTGACAATACCGGTAGCCAGAGAAAGCAGGTTGGGCTGCTCAACTTTGGCTATACGAATCAATATAGTAACAAAAATGTTAATAAAATCCTTATATCTTTGAGCACATTCAGTGGTTCCAAAGCTTTTTTAAGATAGTCCTCGTTGTGACAATACCGGTGGCCAGAGAAAGCAGGTTGGACTGCTCAACTTTGGCTATACGAATAAAAATAGCAACAAAAATGTTAATAACATCCTTATGTCTTTGAGCACATTCAGTGGTTCCAAAGCTTTATTAAGATACTCCTCATTGTGACAATACCGGTAGCCAGAGAAAGCAGGAGGGGCTGCTTAACTTTGGCTATGCGAATAAATATAGCAACAAAAATGTTAATAAAATCCTTATATCTTTGAGCACATTCAGTGGTTCCAAAGCTTTATTAAGATAGTCCTCGTTGTGACAATACCGGTGGCCAGAGAAAGCAGGTTGGACTGCTCAACTTTGGCTATACGAATAAAAATAGCAACAAAAATGTTAATAACATCCTTATGTCTTTGAGCACATTCAGTGGTTCCAAACCTTTATTAAGATACTCCTCATTGTGACAATACCGGTAGCCAGAGAAAGCAGGAGGGGCTGCTCAACTTTGGCTATACGAATAAATATAGCAACAAAAATGTTAATAAAATCCTTATGTCTTTGAACACATTCAGTGGTTCCAGAGCTTTATTAAGATGCTCATCGTTGTGACAATACAGGTAGCCAGAGAAAGCAGGTGGGGCTGCTCAACTTTGGCTATACGAATAAATATAGCCACAAAAATGTTAATAAAATCCTTGTCTTTGAGCACATTCAGTGGTTCCAACGCTTTACTAAGATAGTCTTCGTTGTGACAATACCGGTAGCCAGAGAAAGCAGGTTGGGCTGCTCAACTTTAGCTATATGAATAAAGTAGCTATAAAAATAGCAAAATGGAAGCGATGGTTCTTCGCCATTGAAGCAGAGGAAGATCTGACTGGGGTGGGGGCCTCCCTTTCGCCCTCCATAGCAACGGGCTCGATTTTAACCTAAAGTATTATGTGCCAGCATGTGTTCTTTTTCATCTTATGTTGCATGTATAATATAACCATGAAATCATATTAGGTGTTACTATTGAACAAAAAATTAGTGCAAAGATGATTTTAAGGCCTAACGGATTCGGTGGAGTCAAGTTTGGGGTTCTTAGAATGAATTAACAAATTTTCTAAATTGAGTATGTTGTTAATTTTCTAAATTGAGAATGAGAAAATTTGTTAATTCGTTCTAAGAACCCCAAGCTTAATTTCTCCGAATCCCTAAGTCCCTTGCTGTTGTTCACTTAAAAATCATCTCGGCACTAACTAATTTGTTTACTTAACTTTTAGGTCTTACTATATTTCGTTAGGCAAGGAACAGTTTACTGAGAAAGGATTTGTGTCTGATATCAATTATGTTTCGTTTAATGCTTAGCTTAGGATAAGGTTGCGGACAAGATGTTAGAAAAAACGAACAGTACAGATTGAATATAATTTACTTACTTTCAGACTTACCTACTGCAGTTCTAGCCAGGTTTTGGAAGGAACCACACTCAAAATTCTTTCAATGATATTTAAGAGAATTATTTTTTTGTTTTTGCACACGAGATATTCTTTTAAAATTCAAAGAACTATTCCCTAGAATTCCAGAATATATGGCAATTATATTTGCAAAAATCAAAGAATACATCTTTTAAATTTCATGGAAAGTATTGTGAGTGCACAAGTAAGTATATTCAAAATGGTAAAAACAACGTTAAACAATACTTTTAGCTAGATATTGTTTAGAACCAAAACGAAATAATATTAAAATGTAAATTTTTTCAAGAGAATTTGTATGCAACTCCAAAAAAGTATTTACGAAAAATAATATGAAAACATGTAAATTATTATTTATGATC